>JAVDBV010000201.1:0-28523 GCA_032619315.1 Piper longum
TCTGGACGCTCGACAGCTCGTGGACTAGTGGGGCCCACATATGGGTACACGCACTATAGATATGGCGGTAAGTTCGGATCAAGACCGTCCAAACTCGAAACTGACTCGAGTCCTGAAATTGACTCTATAGGAGGGAATTGAGGTAAGAAGGCTAAATGGGCCTCGAACACTGAACTCAATCAAACTAGGCCCACATGAGAATAAATCGAGTGATCTAAAATTCCTATGATGCATGTAAATGATGTACCCATAAAATCCCAAACGGATACTAAAAGCCGCAACGGCCTAAATCTAAGCCTAAAATCCTGTCTAACATATACAGACAAATCCGTACACCTAATTATACACTGATAACTCGTGATCTCATTATCTGCACGTCTGGCATAATCAGCCACTATAACATGCTCATATGGCCATCTTGGCCTATAATCATAATCTGAAACTAACTTGGCCCGATCTCACTCGCACTAACTCGATACTGACCCAAATAGGGCAAAACTTAAATCGGGTAAAACCCTAACCCAAAAATGGGGTTTTACATTAGGTGCCTTACTTGTGGCTTGGTTGGGCAAGTCAAGGAGTTGCAAAGTTAATTGGACACATTAATTAAACTACGTTTATTTGTGAACATCTTCATAGAATTCATATATTTATTGGTCATCTCATCTTATATATAAAGGGGTGGCTACTTGTTCCTTGGGTGATCTCAACTCGGGGCTGAAAAGTTTGGTGAATTAAGTAGTATAGTTGTTATAATTTTTAGTACTATCTATAATAGAAGTTTATTTCATTTTCATCATGTTCTGTACTTTTATTATTGAGTAGTGTTTTATTTCGTTTAGAGAAGAATGGAACTTAACATGATGGGTTGATTAAATTCATTTCGACCTCTTACTCTTTTATTCAATTGGAATACTTGAATTATCATGTTTTAATGCTATTAATAGATTTATCAACTTTTACTTAGATCATAAGGTTTAATTAGATTTTGGGAGAAATCAGTTAGATTAGTCATTGATAATTCATCATGCGACGAGTATTTTGACTTGTTTGTCGTTGTGGTCGGGAGATGCACAATACTGTATGTGATTATAAGGGAAATCTTAATGCATTATTTTGTTAATTAATCAATTATCATTTAGAGATAGAAATTGAGGCAAAATAATTGATACATAAAGGAGTGGGACTTAGCATGTCATATAATTATCCTAGGTTAGAAACTTAAGGGAATAGAAGATAAGAGTAAGATGTGATGAAGATTATTTTAATTTTAAGGGAAATTTGACTCTTGAACGAGTTTTATCTTAAGATAAAAATCTCTTTTTCTTGTTGTTTTGCTCTTAGTTCTATTTTCTACTATTAACGTAACAACCTTGGACATTTATTATCATATAACGTGCATACTTGCTCGTCATTGAAATGATCCGAACAGCTAGATCCTCTTACACAATCCACACTGACCAATCGGCAAATGGTTTCTCACACTCCAAATACCATTTGAGTTTACAAGATTTTTTTCACAAAAAATCACACCTTTGATCTTTTTTACAAGCACAATCTATCAAAGTGGCTTTAAAATACAATAGCTGATCTCTAAGCTCCATCATACTTTGATTCACACTTTCAATCTTTTAGCACCAAGTTTTTTATTTTTGAATAGCCTCATTGGCTCCGAACCTTCTCGAAAGGTTCAGATTTATAGCCAAAGTGCATAATCTTAGCCATTGATCCAAAAAAGCAAGTTTGAATTTTTATGATTTCCAGCCGAGTTCGGCCAACCAACAAATTTATTTCCCCAATAGTTCAGTTGTTCAAGAGTCCACCAATCGATCTGAGAGGTTTCCAAATGTCATGTCCAAACAACCATCCAATGTTTTAAGTGTATTTATTACTTCTTATTAGGATGGCAAATTCAGATTACATTTTCTCCATATCTATATTAGAAAATTTATATTTTATTTTTAATATAACACGCCCTCGGCCTTTTACCATATTCAAAAATAAAAGAAAACATCAATCTCTAATATTTAATAACTCATATAATTTATCTTGTTTATCCTTGTGAACAAAATATTTGAATTGCAAGATGATTAGCTACGCAACTCACCAAATTAGCACCCACATTACGATCTTAAATATTGTGTGTACAATAGCTACTCAACTCTAGCATTGGCTTAAGATGGAAGCTTGAAGATTTTTTAGTATGACCAATCGGTTTAACCAATCCCCATTTTAATTTTTCTTAAGCATAGGCCCCATCATTGCGTTGACTTAAAAATTATAAAAACATCAAAACCATGTGTTTCAATTTTTATTTCTCTTGTCTTTCTTAACCATATTAAGTATCTTCCACATGCCAATAGCGTCCAAATCATGATTCAAGTAACCAATTACAACCAAAACAAAGTGATCTTAAAATGCTCCAAACAACAACTAAAAGGATCTGATTAGCTTCTTCCTTATCTTTGAAACATCTCAGCATAAATTTCCTAGTTTAAACAATGAAATATAATCCATATCACTACTCAAACTAGATTACATGTATGCATATGCATGATATGACATGAATATGTTCCACCATCAAGATATATAAACATAATATACATATCAACAAGTCATGAAATAATATGACATCATTAATAGCATAAATAATACTCATTAAGGCATTAAACTTGATTAAATAATTCCTATAAAGAAAACATGAATTTTAAAATAGAAGCTTTGCGCCATGGTGTGAGCATATTTGTGCAAGGGCATTGGACACATCAATTTTTAGTATTTTCTCGTCAAGTTTGCATCAAGGCACGCAAACACTTGTGCAAGGGCACAAGGGTTCTGTATTCCAACGTTAAGTTAACAAGTCCATGTGTCAAGGCTCAAACTCTTTTTCGCCAAGGCTAAGGGCAAACATCTAATTTTCAACAATTTTTTTCAAGAGTCAAATGAAATTCGAGTTTTACGAAATTTTAACCACATCTCTCTAACACTCTAATTAACATTCTCATGAATGGATTTTACAAAATAATAATTCTAACCCATGAATCATATTCATGTTCTTATAGGTTATGTTTTTATAAAATATGTTCTCATAAGTTATGTTTTTACATATTATATTCTTATAGGTTATGCTTTCTTCTATACAAACTAGGGCATAATGCAAAACATGAGAATCATTTTCCAAATTCAATGACACTTCATATACTCTTTATTTACATTATAACCGAGAATTTAGAATGAATCTTAATTGAAAAACGATTTAAACATTTAATGGTTTCACGGTATCCTTTCTTTTTTTTTTCTAAATTTAAATCCATGCAAATAACACAACAATCAATCTTCATTGAATTTCTAGTTGTTAATTAATGTTTATGAATCTAATCAAGATGTACATTCAATAAATAATAAATTCCAAGTTATGAATGCATGCATTATAAATAACAACATAAAAGAAAAATATATTCAATGATCATGATATCTAAATCTAATGAATTAATCTTATTTAGATTGGATTACTAACCTCTTCCTTCAATATTTTTCCTACGAATGTCTCCAAAACTTAGTTGTCCACATTCGAATCACCAAGAAGGATGAAAAAGAATTATGAAAAGAGGAGAAGAAGAGCGCAATGCGGGAGGAAGAGGAGAAAGAGGGGATTGGCCACATTTTTGGAAAATAGGACCTCCTGCTATGTTGTCCTTATATTCTACTCTAATTTCTTCTTTCCTATGTTACCCTTCAAAAATTTCCCAAATACCCATTATATCCCTCCTAGGATTTCCCGCCTAACTATGACCCCTTAACTAAAATTGATCAATTCAACCCTATTTGCTAACCAACTTCCATCCATGGCTCTACTTTGTTGACCTTCACGGTTAAGTGTTCAGCCCATATTTGTTTATAAGCATAACAAACAATATTCATTTGAACTTGTTCAGCCCTAAACTTAGTCTCACGTATAATACTTATTGGGGTAAAACCCTATTTATTAGTAAGATAGACTATAAATCTTTAATTTGGTTAACAACTATTAAATAAATAACTTCATCCTATTAATTTGTACCTTGGATCTAGTTGTTATAGATGATATTAGAACAACATGATTCTATGTTGGGTGGTAGTTGGACAATATATTTTGGCTAGGTTACTGGTCACAGGCTAAAAAAAGACATGGGTTGAGGTTAATAATAGGCAAAATGTAGAAATTTTGAAGATAAAACTTTATAAGATGAGTGGACTATGAGATTCCTCCACTTAATTCCATATCTAATCTCTACTAGGATAAAACCCTATTTATTAGTAAACATCGATTATAAATCTTCAATTTGGTTAATAAATGTGGAAGAGATAACATAGGCCCTCTACTTATCCCACAAACAATTTCCCTTGTCAGTTTACTTATCTCTTCTAATTTTATCAAACTGGTTACCCTTTTAAAGGATGAAACTCTCATCTTTATACTAAGTAAAATCAACCATCTAAAATTAATAATTCAATGTACCACATAATTACTAGTACAAGTACAAAGAAAATTTTTTTCCCTGTATGCCTACAATAATTTGTCTCAAGAAATATCACCATTGTTCAAATCTTATGAAAATAAAAATAAAAATAAAAATAATAGTTATTACAATAAGTCCAACAATAGGAAAATTATGCTTATCTAATTGTTATTTAGAAGTTCAATCATATCATAACCCCAATATGACCATATGGCAATGAGGGGTACCTAGGTTGGATTGGTGTATCATGGGGAAGGAATCATGAGCACCTACTTGATGGAGAGTCAATTAGTTGAAAAATGAAAAAGGTGAGTGAAGGGTAGTTAATCATGTGGGAGAGAAGTAATCAAGATCATTAATCAAATAAACTAGATACCCACAAAAATTTATCACCCTTAAGTAGATGGGTGATGAATAACAAGTAATGAAAGAAAAAATCTCATAAATCAACTAAAGAAAACAAGTTTAAATAAAAGAAAAACTTAAGCTTTGATGAATTTGTCAAACCATAAAAGAGTTCTAAATGATTTAAAACTCTTAACACACTAAAACAATCAAGTCAACAAAAAATGTTAACTAATTTACACTGAAGATAATTATAACTAAGCAAAATGCATAAAAGGAAGGGAGAGAGAAAATTTAACACAATACAAGAGGTCTTTAAAGTAGTTCAGAACTCTTACTCCACTCTCCTATCCCGTCCTATCCCTTCCTTATCCAAAGGAAATATAAGTCTTTCCTTGGCATGAACTTGTGTATTTACAAGCAAACCATAAGCCCTTTGTAAAAATTTAACACCTAGAGCTAAAGAAACTTGCACCATTCCCAACATTGAAAGTGCTTACAACTATATGAAGCAAAACCTACTCCACTTCCAAGCTCTCTCCAAGAGCTAAAGAGCCCCATACATTAGGACAAGAAGCAATCTACTTCTGCACGTTAGAGGTGACCAAGCAAATCACTTTTCCTCTGAGGCCAAGATACTTCACACATTTCCAATAGCTTGTAAGTTTACAAACAATCTGAGTTTAACTTCAAAAGATCAATGACACACTTGTAATGATCTTCAAACTTTCTTTGATATGAATGTAAAGGAACGAGGAGTTTGCAAGTTAATTTAATCACAATACAATTTTTAAAGATTAAAAATTCGACGAGACGCTCAAAATGCACTTCTCGATGTTTTATTTATAAATAAGTTTTAGATATAAATAGTATTCATTATACTTTTGAAATTACCACATTATCCATCCCATCTAGTTTTGACATCTTGGGACAATCATTTACCCATGTACATTCAACTACGGATCAATCTGTCAACCGTCAACTAAAGACCTTAGTTACGTTCGAGCTAAACTTCTACCTCATGTTGATCTATGACTGGCTGTCGATCAATCTATTGAAATGTTGCCCATCAATTGCCGAAATGGTCTAAACTAGTTAAAAGCATATATACAAGTGGGTTACGAATAGGAAGTTGAATCATAACCAATTTAGACTCGAAGAGACACTTCACGGCAATTAGGATTTAGTGCTATCGCAGGAAATGCATCATCATAAAGTATTTGTCTAGGTCATTAAGCGGTATGGTTAGACGGCACGCCAAATGAATCTTGCCATGCAACATGCTACATTGTCACTTTCATAAAGACAAAAGTAAAGATTTGTCAAGAGGAGGAGATGGGGAGAGCTATGCGTTCATTTCCCTTTCTCTTCTAACAAAATCATGACATGTTGATGGCTGCTGCCTTGCCGTATCAACAGGGGCCAGGTCTGGCTTAATCTGGGCATCCATTCTAAAGTCCTCAAATAAAATTACATGCTTCGCTTGCATACTTCCGCACACAACATTCATCTGGAGATGATGCTCCTAATATATATATATATATATATATATATTTGCAAAATTAACTAGAATAATGCAGAGCAAGTCGACTTCATTAGACGATTCGTTTCTACAATAAAAATCTCACTTCATGTTATGCAAAGAACATAGAGGAATTAGTATCAATATATATGTGTATCGTTCAAACAGATCAGCTCTGATCGATGACATTATCATGACATCCGGCAATAGACGACCACTGCCAATGTGCCCAAATTCTTCAAAAGCAGGCTTAAGAATCAATTGGAGAAGGGAAGCCTGCAGCAGTTCCACGGAGAAATTGAATTATTATGCATTCATGAATGAAATATTCATACCTGAAGTTATCCAAGGATTATTTTTGACATGACTGAGCAAGATTTCTTCTTTTTCAGAAACAGTTGGATGCACTCCATGACTTCAACGGCGATTTAAAATAAAAATTTGTATGAAAACCACTTTAATAGATAACATGCATGCTCTTTGAAATAGTTCAACGAAAACAACAAGAAAGGAAAGGAAGGAGTTAGATTTCATTACCCCAATTTGAGAGATGTATCGGAGCTGTCATCATCCATGGGAGGACCAGCCGATCCGGAGTTGCAAATGTTGCTAACTGATTCAGAGGATTGTCCATCTTCATTTACAACGTTGTCTGAATCCATGACATGCTTCTCTGCTTTTGATAATTCCGCTATCTACAACAAAAAATTAAACTTAATTGACAAAAGATATCACGTAATGCAACAAAAAAACCCTAGTCACCTTCTGGTAGCCGTGCTTGATTTTTATTTATAATTAAAATATCTTGAAAATATGAGATTTTCAAACATTTTCATAATACTTTTGCATATGGTTATGCAATCATAAATCACAACGATTATTTTCCACCATGCTACATTATAGTGGAATGACATAATTCATGGTTTTATGTATACGCTTGTCATAACCAATCATCACGTAGATGTGATGGGAGGTCATGATACTACTATGATAGAGGTGATATAAAGAAAGAACTTGCTGATAACAAAACATAAATATGACGACAATATGACTTTTATTTATGAAAGATCTAATAAAATGTATATCGAGTAGCATAAAACCTACTAGTAATATATATAGCTCTTCAGATCTCTTCTACATTCTTCCCCATTAATAGGTTCACATCCACATTCACTTCTTGATATTGTGTTTGACTCTCCACCTACGAAAAAGATTCTAATAATAAAATTATGCTTAATTTCCAACATCTTCCCTTAAGCCAAATTAGATATCAAAATTAGACTTTACTTTTCAACATCCTTCTTTAAGCCATCTTTATTCTTTACACTACATCCTTAAGTTTATTCTCGTTATCATCCTCATCCTCTTTTTTATCATTTCTTCATTGATTGGTGCTCCCTTTATCTTTGTCATTTCATCTCCCTCTCTGAAATAGCTTGTCATTGTCTCCAAGTGTTTGATATAAATTCTTCCCTTTCTTCCCCCTTTAATAAGACCCTTGTTTTGATGTATATGTACTCACTACCTTCATCCAAAACAAATCATCTATATTATGGATAGATGGCGAAGAGGGCTTTCTTGGGCATCCCTCTTCGAATTTGCCACATTCTCAAACATACTCCGTCTATTGTTTATATCTTAATAGACGTTGAAGAGAGCTTTGTTGTCGCTCTTTAATTCTTGCAACATTCCCCTATCCATCAACATTGCCTCGTATAGGCTTCGAGGAGCCTTTTTCCATAATAGATATCCCTTAATAGATTGCAAGAGAGTTATCTTTACTCTCTTCAAGTCGCGCAAAATCTCCTTATATAATTCTTGTACGGCTTCATTTTATGATACTACTTGTTGGGGTAAAGCAATGGAATACCATTTAGATTAAATTTTTAATCTTAAAGAAAATTTAAGCATGGATAACCATATGATAGTGGGTATTTTTCGTGGAGAAATAATAAAAACCACATGAACAAGCTAGCCAGGAACTAGAATCAATATATTTCACCTGCTGCTGCAAACGAATGTTCTCCCCTAACAGCTGAGCTCCCTGGATTTTCAGTTTCAAAAGTGTCAGCTAACATGTGTAAACCATAACGTCCCCGTAGTACGCTCACTGATACGATGAATATCAAAACGAAAAGAAATGAAGAATAAAAAATATTTCTGATTGCAAGAAAGGATTTAGATAACCTTCATTTGAAGTTCACTGATCTCTTTCATAATCACCTCTCCCTGGAACACAATATATACGAGAAAAATATTTTCTTTTTTTTTTTCAGGGTAAAACAATAAGTTTGCTACATTGAAAAAGTTGGAATGGTGTTTAGTATGAAAATGTTAAAAGAATCTAGTAACACAATTAAACCTTTCTCTCAAGCACGCGGCTGAGCCCAACTTCAAGACTTTTCTCAAGCAGCTGCAGTTCTTCAATGCTCAGCCCTTGGAGATCTTCTCCCCTTAGCTGCCTGTCAGAGTTTGCTTGTTTTCATGTGATAAACTTAATCAAATCATGTAAATTAGTGAGATCGGGTCATAATCAATATGTACCTAAGCTGTTGGCATTTCTCTGCCACTTGCTTGTTCAGGCTATTGTAGCGACTATTCTCCAGCTAAAAGGAAAAAACAAATGCATTTAGCTTTTATTTTATATATAAAAGGAAAAACACAAGGGGCATTCATATTCTTTTCACAGTTTAAAATTTTAGCAGTGGAGTCAACTTAGGATTTTTTAAAATAAAAAAAAACTAAAATTCATTTACCAACCAAGCATATATGGCAATGGTTCAGTAAAACCTTCTTATCAAAAATAAAATGCTAATGATAATATTTATGACAATTCTTACAGATTCAAAAGTAGTTATGAAAGTTACCCTCGATTTTATTACTATTTATGTAAACAATTACTTCAAATTTCTAGAGTTTATCAAAACTACCCTAGGGCATATCATTGTCTACAATAAAATCGAAACCTTCTTGTCATCTCTCCTCAAGAATCATATCAAGTTGAAAAGTATTAAACTAAACATTCATATTTGTGCAACTCACAGTCGAGATTGCATTGCAATCAAGAACTTTCAAATTTAAGGATAGGATACCAAAACAATAGGAAGTTAAATATTGACGTAAAATTAGGAAGACTAAATATTAAAAGTTTATACTCTAGGAAGTAAAAGAACCAAGTTGTTTAAAAAGAAGCTAATTAAATATTACATAATTGTATTTTTTCCGGTAAGTATTAATAATTGTCACAGATGAGATATGCGACCATTCTACGCACAACAAAAATTCAGATAATAGAGAAAATTTGTCATTAAATGTGAATAATACATGTTAAACAATAAGAAAACAGGACCTAATTGAACTCAAGGATCAAGCACCTAAGAGAGTTTTATGTGATGCATACGAAATGATACTTCTAAAAGGTACAAACTACAATTCCACAGGTAGTATCATGGTTAATTGAAATGGAAACTTCTTTGAATAGTAAACTTTCATCAATAATTCTAAAACAATGGAAGTGCACCGAATCAAACTTCATTCTGATAATTCCCTTTCTCTCTGGCTAACATGAGAGACTAATGGAAAAGATAGCATTGAAAATTAGAGATAGTGATGTCTATAGGCATAATTTGGTCAGTTTGCAGCACTCAAATCCTACCCAATAATATATTAAAGATTTGAATCCAAATTAAACCAAATCTCCATAAAATTACTTTCCTTTGACTTAGACCCAAGCCTGACCTAAAACCGGTCTAACAAACCCAAACCGAACCGATAATAAATATATTACAAATATTTAGATAAAAGTACATAAAAATTTAAATTTAAATATTTCATAAAACATATTCTTCTTATTTATGATAAAATATAACATACTTATGAAACTACTTGAAAAAAGATATAAATAGTAAATAAAAAATAAATTGATAAGAATTATGAGCTGTCTATTTCATTAATATATTGAAGGTTTGTATAGAGACATACTATGAGATTTGCTACAAGAACCCAATGTATGCAAAGACTAATAAGAAGAACTAAGTCCTCTTAGATTTGACTTTTTGTCCTCCCAAAAATGTCTCCTTGATAGGTGTACTTTCAATAGGTGATAACCCTTTGGTAGATGCAGATTTGACGTCATTAGGGAATACTGCATCAATATTTATATATATATATATATATATATATATATATATATACATTGGGTTTTATGAGAAATTAAGTAATTTTTTGTTTGGGTTTTATGAGACCCGAACCCGAATCTTATATGAAATAAATATTAATAAAAACTCAAACATCGAGATCCAAATCTGATATGATTTTACCCGAATCCTTTATTTTTAGGTCAGGTCGTGTTCAGTTGAGTACCCAATTTGTCTGGACCCATTAACAACACTAAGAAGCCAATAATCCTTCACTAGCTTAATTAGCCAATCATACATAAAGACGAAGGGGTAAATGATAAATTACTTTACATTAAACATGAACATCATCTTCCTAATCTAATGCGAGGCAATTGTGATCAATTTAACCCCTAAGTATTTGGGATAAATTAGGATTTTCTATTATCTAAAATTACCAACAAGAAAGAAATCCCACAAAAATTACCAAATTAATATAAAATGTTTTAGAAAGAAATCAAATATAAAAATTGTTCAGGAGTTTTTGACTCCGAATAGGGAGGTAAAGTGGGATTAAAGCCTACCGAAGTATTTTTAAAAGTTACTTTTTTTATTGTGGGCTTAGGGGCCTACATAAAACAATTAAAAATAATAATATTCTTAACGCAGCCTCTAAATGACAAAAAAAGAAAAATATTTGGCCCTTAAACATTAATTGAAAAAAAGGTAAGGATAATAGACCATATGTAGGTTTTAATAACATTAAACTTTCAAATTCGGGAGTAGGGTTTGCTTGAATTTAGCTGGGAAGACAAATGTATCCACAAAGTGATTAAAAGTAAGATGCAATTTTTAGTTAAGTAGGTATTAATAAGTATTAAAAATCAAAGATTTTTTTTAAATATATATAAATTAAAGTATTTCAGTTCAAATATATTCAATATTTGGAAGTTCCTCAAATAAAAATCCCAAATTGAGTATAACTAATAATAATATAAAACAAATTTAGATTAATTTAAGGAAGAATATTAGCTGTTACAGGTTTTATAGTGTAAAAAAAATTATATAATATATTAGAATCCAAATAAAATTTACAAGACGCAAACATTGCACAAAATGCCGATTAGTATATATATATATCAGAGATACATAACCTTGTAGTAGTCTTTTACTCTCTTTTTTTTTCCAAAATAAACATAGCCTTTTATTAGTCTTTTTGTTGTTTTTTTTTTCAAAGCAAACTTTTATTAGTCTTTTGTGATAAAATAGATGCATTTTATTCGGTAAACTTTTTCTTGTGTTTGTGTTATTTGAAGGGCAAGTTATCAACCCATTCTATTCTCCAAGTTCCCCATAGTAAAATCGTCCTCGACAAATAAGAAGTGGTCCTATAGTTCTCCTTTCCATTGCAACCTAGCTAGTTTCTATTCCCAAATTTTTACCCAACCTTAAAACCTTCTACCTCAAAACACCAACCAAGTGGTATCAGAACAAACCTAATAATATCAAAAGGCCAATAAGTAGTATGAAAGCCCGACTATTGGTATAAAAGCCTTAGCAACCCTTGCAAACTATAAATACATTTTTGCAAAGTCGGTCTTTTTTTCGATCATTGAATGTTGTGCTATATAATACTCACATATATTGTAAGGTGAGGTGAGGTTCTTTACGTTGCAGTATAGAAATCTGAGAAGTATTTTTCAACTATAAATAATAATTTCATGCCCCCACAGAGGATTCATAATTGACATTTCTCGATGCTAATATTTGAGATATTTTTAAATGTTTATATACTTACTTTAACCGTAGAAAATATATTTCACCACCGAACTTGATATTACACTAAAAATTCCTTATGGTCAAAATTAACCTATAACTCAATGTAGCATGGACTGTACTAACATAGAAGGAAGTATGCTTTCTACTCATAATAATAATACTTACTAATTAGAAAATGACTCAAAAGCATATATATTCTAAGGATCTTTCAACACTAAAGAAAAATTAATTGTGCACCACTCTTAAACAAATGCATGCTTTTTTATATAAAATATTTCTTCTAATTGATTTATCTTGATCAATTTTCATAATTTATTGAAAGTTGAAATCAATTTGATTTGTGTTATATATAAATCTTTTTTAACCTCACCCAACATGCTATCAAACAGTTATATATAGATCCATACTCTTCGATATTAAGAATTCCAACCACTGCCCTCCATCTGACCACATTTAATGTTAGCTACTGAACATTCTAGTAATGATGAGTTTAAGAGTTCTCTAGACACTTTTCATACACCAAGAACACTTTTAAGCTTAAGCGTACCTTTAAATATCCTACTTTAAGCCTAATTTGTTTTATTTTTTACTGTGATCAACTTTTTATTTAATATTGCACTGCAAAAAGAACTAATTTTTCCCACGATAAAGCGTGAAACATATTTAAGATTGGTGTGAGATATGCAATGGTGGAGGAAGGAAAGTTCACAAAATAATTTTGAAAACAAGGGAATTCAAATGTATATATATTTATGACAATATAGTCCATAAACTAAATTGCCAAATTCTTTGAGATATTTCTGCACGGTTTTCAGGATTATTTTGAAGGTTATATTTTCCCCCACGGTAGTACAACTCACAATAATCATAAGTACAGTACTATCTAATTTTGCCCTCTTTTCTAACTTGTCTTTATTAGTGCTCCCTTCATTTTTCTTTTAGAATTAAATAGATTGCCCCAAAGACTCTTCTTCTCTAACAACTTGACCAATGTGTGAACTGATAAACTAAATTATTTTTTCAAAAGTGGTGTACAAAGTTGGAAATCTATAAGTACATCTCTATTAATGTACTGGTTCCCTCATAGGTATTATATATAAGACTAATTTTTAATATTTTATAATTCACTCATTTTTTATGAAATTTCGTCCTCAAAATTTCTTTTTTCATGAAGGGTTGTGGTTGAGTGAAGTTAAAGATCTATCACCGCCCCCCACTAATATCTTGGATTTTACCACAATATCTATTGGATGAAAAACTGATTTCTACAATCTTACATACAATCTACCCACCATTAGGAAGTTATGCCCTTACAATCTGTTTCTTCAAGAGTGTGCTCGGAAGCAACTTGTGTATACGAACTCTCTCTCTATATTTTAAGTTAATTTTGAAATTGGACTGTATATGCCAAAAGAAAGATAGAAGTATAAATTGATTTGTTTAAAGTTCAACTATTTAGTTTGATTTGTATCAATGTTCAACTTGATAAAATCTCAACCTGAACAAGTACTTTTGACGTTGAATAAAAGTAGGGTAAAGCTTTGTGCCTGTTAGACTCTACTTGACTCCAAGTTGATGCTTTTACAAAAAAAATTAGATAGATTTAGATTAGATTTTCTGCAAGAAATTTAACCAAAATAATAGAGGAATACAAGTTAATAACAATTTAAATGAAAATATAAATTTTTAATACATAATTATACTCTTGGTTTATAATCAATAAATTTTTTGATGAATTAGGCATTGATAATTAAAATTTGAGTTAATTAGTTTGAGTTCAAGGTGAGGTCGAATTAGTTCTAATACTAATAATTCTAATTCGACCTCAAACACCAAAAGGATAAGTTTGAGTTAAACAAAACTTGGCTCAAATAGTCAGCTGAACAACTCAAGTCATAAATGAGGAGATCTATATAGACTGAATATAGGAAACTCTTATATAATTATGACGTTAATAACAAGGCCCTCCTAAAAGTCAAGGCTGATTCTGAGGTAATTACTAATTCTTACAAATAAAGGGGCTAGAAGGCATGGAACGCTAATTAAAAGTAGGGCATTCAATCAATCAAGATACAATCACAATAAAAGAATAATAATTTAGACCATCATAATAGATCTCTTCATTCAATAAATTGAATTTTAGATCGGGGTGAGAATTCGGTTAGAAGAACAGATCGAACTGAACTAACTGAATTGCATACAGCGGTCGGATTTCTAACATAATCCAAACTGAATTATTCTCAAATTAACCCAAACCGAACCGAAATATTTCGGTTTATATGGTTGAGTAACCGATAACTGAACTACATCATAAGTTATAAAAATTTAATTTCTTTAATTATTTAATTATAATTATATCATCATTTTAGTGAGCACAATCATTTAAAAAACAATTTTAAAATATATGTCATATTAAATAAATAAAATTTATCATAAAAATATTATAACTTTAAAATAATGAACTTAAAATATAGATTTTGGAATATTTCTTGTAAAGTTCAGTTAGCTTGGTTATTTTGATTTGGTTCAGTTCCCAACTGAAATATCAAAATATCGATTTGTTTACATACCTACAAAACCAAACAGAACTTTTCCGAAACTGGACTAAATTACTAATTTAATTTAATTTCGGTTTGGTTTTTTTGTTTTTGCAGAATTATATATGCTCACCCCAAACTTATGAGTCGAATCTCTCCCTTAACATGCACGGTGCCGTGTCTCAACTGGTATGTACATAATAACTAAATAATGAAAGTTGTACTAACTATTAGCCTCTTTGCATGGCCAGAAAGACTTTCGGAGAACAAAGTTAGAGCCTTAGTGTATACAGGAAGAGAAATAATTTACTTAAGAAGAAAATCATGGTGGCTCGTTTACAAGAATACGTACTTGGAGCTCAAGCGATGGTTGATCCGCTTTCTGTACGTTTTTAGAGTGCCTGTTGTGCCTTTCAAGAATCTCCTTCATACTGCAACCAGAAATGCAGAATTAGCACCATGAAATCATACTTGGTTAATTATATTATATACATAGTTCCAATACAATGTGAAATATGAAAAGATCTCGTGTAGTTTTGATGGCATATCAAAAGCTTGGTGCCGAATAATGTTTATAAACATATCTTACTGGCTTCTTGCATGATCAACAACTAATGGTTAGGTGAAAAATGTAAACAACATGAGCTGACCCAAAATCACTACACGCCACTCTTTTAGTAAAATTCTTACATTTGTTTCTTTAATTTAAGACAACTCAATATTTCAAGAAACATAAACATTTTTTTTTAAAATAAGGCTATACATAAGCTCTATATATATACTGACGGGCAATTGCGTAGTTTAGCGGAACTGGAGCTCACATATGGATCCTATGAGGGGCGCCTCACATGGTGGAACAAACGTGGAATAATAAACCTCATGCATGCCAATTTAAATCACATTTCAATACCTCTATTTTGTTTCAGCTTTTGAGAAAAACGAAAACTTTGATATTAACCAAAAAAAAAATGCATTTTCTTATTTTAATTAAACAGCTAGCGAACGTAGAGATGTGAAACCCAAAAAGTAGAAAAAATTATCTAGGATTTGACCCTCAAACACTGGTGTGTCCCATTTTGTCACATAAAACTAAACTATTTTTTTGTGAACATGCCCACCACTGGTCGCAAGCTTGCTATAAACGGATCTCATTAACAAAAAAAAAGCTCTCAGAGAAAAAAAAAAGAAAAAAAATTAATCACATGGATCATTATTGCGCATTTGAGGGAGAAGCAAGTATGTACTTATACTATATACTAACTCTTACCTTCAAACAGGTATTAACATGGTCTTCTAAATGCGTAACATGGAGAAAATGGGAGGGAAAATGAACTGAATGATATTTACCTAGTCGAGGAAGAAAAATGAAAGAAAATGTGCGTGAGAGAAATATCTATTTAACAAGCTACAAATTCATATGCTGTGGTGTGAACTTGTACCACGGTACCAAACACAGTCATGCAAAGACACATATGCAGGATTAAAAACCTCAAACATGACGCAAAAAAATACATTGGTTGAGAAAGCTCAACGTTTCTTATGCACCCGATAACATTTATATGCTTTCCACAACCATGCAAATTTCGCCGAATTGGCAGTTGGCAGTTCTTTATTAAGTTGGCGGACAAAATGCAAATATGATAGGGAAAATTGAGGTGGAAACGCATTTGAACTGATCATAACAAACTAAAGCTATGAAAAGTAGTATGGCTAAAACGTTGAGAAGTCTATGCAAACGGTCGGAGAATGTTTGTCATAAAAGAAGACAAGAGAATCCTATCTACTGTTGAAAGAGATCTGCGAAACTCGAAGTTTGGACCGTGTTCAAATATAGTTGATGAACTGTGTGCATTTATCACATATATTCTTCTTTCTCTTTTCTCACTCACTTGTCTTCTCTTCTCTCTAGCCAAGAAGAAGAACAAAACCGGAGCTCAAGGTGGGTAATATATGTGTGTTAATTTGATACCAATAATATCACTGTGACGTACCCACCTTGAACTACGAGATCCCTGTCTTTTTTATTGAAACGGACTCGAGACTTTTCGTCTCCTAAGTTCTCTGGCTAACAGCATCATGAAATGCTATGGAAGCGAGAGAGGGAGAAGGATCTTTGAGATGGCAGGAGACTCTTACCATCATGTGTATATGCCAGATCTCATCTACCAACCAAATGGGTAGAATGTTGTCATGTATATGCGCCGACTGTAGAGATCTTTTCTAAACTCCAAAATGGTTTCTGGGCTTTGGTTCAAGAGGCAAAAGAGAGAACAGTACAACCACTAGCAAGAGATAGGAGGAAGCCTAAGCTGGTTGTGTGTCTATATACTTGAAAAAAACAAGAAAGTTACATACCTGGAGCTGGAATACTCAAAGAGTTTGCCGGTGGCGGAGAAGATGATGAGGGCGACCTCCGCATCGCAAAGAATGGAGAGCTCCTCCGCCTTCTTGAAGAGTCCCCTACGCCGCTTGGAGAAGGTGACCTGACGAGCAGTGGTGTTGTCGATCTTCCTGATCTGGATCTTCTCTCTCGCCATTTTGTCCTCCACCCAGCTACCAGCTCCCAAGAGCCAACTTCTAGTGGAGCAGAAAGAAAATAAACAATAGCTCAGAATGGGTAAGAGGAATATAAATGGGATAACATATTGGAAAAGCAGGCACAAAGGCGAATACTTTTTTGCCAAATTAAGCAAGAAACACACCACAAGCAAAACCCTAGTATGATCCAAAACAAATGAAATGGCATGTTGATGCGAACAATATAGATTACTTTTTTATGGTGGAAAATGGAAAAATTATTCACCGGCGCGTTCCTTGGAGTTGCAGTCAGGGCCTCTGAGCAATGAGGAGGAGAGAGGGCTCTTGCTGTCGCTAAAGAAAAGGTTCCTTGTTCCCGTTTAATTTAAGACATCACTTCAGAATAAAATGCAGAGGGAAATTATATGTTAGATTACTTTTACAAAGCAAATTTTTATATTTTATTATTTTGATTAAATTAGCCCTGAAGACCGGAAGCGGAGAAGCGAAGAAAAGAACGGGAAGGGGTTGATGGGATTTGGTGGCTGGACTTCCGTAAATATGATTATCCCCATAGAAAAGCGAACATATCTCTCTTTCTGGCTAAAAAAAAAAATTAGAAATCATGGTGGGTCCCACAATAATTGCATATATCCTCATCTCCAATGTTTTGTTTTACAATAATTTATTTTTTAACCGGTTGCAAACACGCACACCACGCCATTAGAATTTATGGCTATATTTACTTTATTAATAACTTTTTTGCATGTTCACATGTTTACTGATTTTGCATGTTTACCGGGTTTGTCAACTTTATATGCTTATTTTATATATTAGCTAGTTGAAATCTTGCAAGATGGGCAAGCCTTATGAATAATTATAATTTTAAAACAATAATTTTAAATATATTATCAGCATATATTTTAATTTATATCGATAATTTTAAAGTTCAATTAAATATCTTAATTTGGTCTAAGCTTCTTGCTTATTTTTCATAATTATGTTAAGCACTTGTAAATTAATTTAAATTATAACTATTTATTATGTGTTCATAATAAAAATAAATTTTACCAATCTAGATAAATAATATATATTACAATTACTTGAATTTACACTATTATTTAATATTATTATTCAACATAATTTAATATTATCGTAATAATAATTAATTTATAATTAATAATATATATGGTTAAAAATTATCCTTTTAATTTAGGTTTTTAAACATACACTACAATTAATTAATACATTCCTAATAAGAATAGTTAAAAATTGTAAAATATTTAGTTAATTTTAATAATATAAAGGTAAAATTATAAAAAATGTTAATTTTTTGAAGGATACTTTTAATTAGCATAATTTACTTATAAGCAATGATAAAATTGTAATAATACTTAAGGATACACGACAATTTTATGATTTGTAGATCTTACGGTAAGAAGCGGGCTCTGTTGAGAAATAAATGTTGTTTTTATATATTGTTTGCACATAAATTTCGATTGCCCTCGCATAATGGAGTTATGTGACACAAATCTGGTGGGATGATGAGATTGAAGGTTCAGTCAAAGCGCTATTGAAATAAGGGGTTAGCCGGATGAGAGAAAAAAATATACAAAAAGGAAGAAATTTATTATTGCATGTAGAAGAGAAATTATTACAACTAATTATAAAAATAATAAAGATGTTAAAAAAGAGTTGATAATGATGAGTCTTTGGACAATAGGATGACAAGGAAGACATTGACAGTTGAGTGGTTCTTATTTCTCAATTTTCTTCCTTTCTCCTCTTTTTATTTTGAGATACTTGTCAATCTGAGTTTTATTAGAAGATGGTGAGGCCTTCTTTATCGGGTTAGAGAATCTAGAGGGATGCTCCACATTCTATTTTGACCTTTTGACAGGTTTCCATCATCTTTCCACGAATTAATGAATGTTTGCTTTGTATTTTGTGTGACTCCTTGGAATTTATGTTGTTTCCCTCATGTATTTACCTGTACATTTATCCACATGGCTAGTGATTCTACATTTTTCTCCAATCTAGATTGGTCTCATATTACATGAAATTATCATACAAACATTTGCCCTCACTAGTGATTCACATCCAGTAATTAAAGGTCATTAGCGAAATCCAAACTTTCCTTTACCACAATAGTTTTGACTTGACTAACAAAATTGGAATTTTTTAAAATACAAAATCATGACTTAAGAAAATCACTCAAGGCCATGACCCCTCACAATGGGATCACCCACAATTTAAGATACTTAGCATTAAAATAGAGAATTTCCTAGCCATCCGCTATTATAAGATCAAAGCATCCATTCCCCACATCTTATTGAATAACATAGGGCCCTCACAAGAAGAATTGAACGTTGGGCATAATAGACCAACTCAAACCTCCCTCGTATTGAACAAAACAAGGCTACCAGGGACAAATGATTGAGAAGATGTCCGCTTGTTGTAGTAATTGGTTATCTTTTCCCAATGGCATTATAAGCGCTTGGCACCATTAGTGCAGTACTCATCAAGATGTTCCAAAGCCGTAATATGATCTACTATATAATTAAGATGTAATGGCTCAAATTGTGCAACAGTAGCAAGATGAGCAGCTGGGAGCTCAATCTCCATAGGTAGTACAGCCTCAGATCCTTATACAAACATAAATGGGGTAACGCCTATACTTAAGTCTCACTGAAGTTCGATAAGATCAAATGGCCTTGAGCAGAAGGACAAGTCAGTCTCTCTAGTTGTCAGCAAGGGTCTTTCTCAATATCTGTTTTAGGATCTTGTCAAATGATTCAAGTTTACCATTGTTCTTGGGTTGTAGCAAGATTACTCAACCTTCTCAATCTAGTATTTTTCTATCAGTTCTTTAGTACATCATCCCAAGAATGGGTTCTATTGTCAATGTTAATTTTCTGAAGCACACTGAACCTACAAATAATGTACTCCTTGATGAACTGTGCTACACACCCTCCACTTTGTTGCTTGGCAAGGATGGCTTCGACCCATTTCATGAAATACTCAACACAAGTAAGGATAAACTTGTGTCCTTTAGAACAGACAAGGCTGATAGGGCTGATAAAATTGAACCCCACATCTGGAATGCAATGACAAAATGTAATGACCTTGGAGGAAGATGCTTGAGTGGCACATGGAGTTGACAAGTGTGGCATGAGAGGGCAAACTTGACATAGTTTTTAAACATGGTTGGCCAATATTAACCAACTTAGAGGAGTACTTGATGCAAGCAATGTCCACCTTGATGATCTCCACAAAAGCCTTTGTGAACTTCCTTCATCGCTCCCAAGCTTTCATCTTTTGTAAGGCTCGGAAAAAGAATATCGTCTAGTTCTTGGTAAAATAATATACTATGTATATCATTAGGCTATGCGGAAAACTTCACGGGCCTTGTTACTTTCTTTTGGTAAGCAACTATGAACGAGGAAGTCTACAAGAGGCCATACCAGTCATAGTATTCCTCCAAAGTAAAAGTAGTCTCAGTGAATGAGAGGGAAAAATAAATCCAACCGGTGCATCTTGGTAAGAAAACAATATAAATGGCCTCCTAAGAGTAGCACAAATAGAAATCCTTGATCCAAATACAGCTAAACATTAGTCATGTGATTGGTGACCTACAAACATGCTAAAATTGAAGATTTTCAAAATGCTTCCTCATACAAGCAATGCGTGTATGATAAACTACAATATGAGCCTCTTTGATATTGAATTGCCCCTTGGTTTTTTAAATAACTGAGAGTGAATTGCTTCAAACCAATAGATGTCTTACTTTGAGCTCAGCCATAACACCCAAATTCGGCTTGACAAATAGGCAAAATATTGATGTTAAAATTTAGAAAGTTATTCATTAGACGATCACCGTCATAGCATATCATCTATTCATTATACTTTGAGCTCATCTTGATGTTATAATTCCCCCGTCATAGCATGTCATCTATGTCAAGGCACTTTACGACCCATCTACCTCTATTGACCTAAGGTCAGAAGTGGTCGAAATGATAATCTATAGAAAATGGGTCAACTACTGACCTCTGGTTGCTACCACATCCTAAGAAGTACTCTCTACATCTCTCCTAAAATCCAGCGGGGAAAACTCTCCATATAGTCTTCCCCATATGGTTCTACTGGCCTATCATGCCAACCTTATTGATGGATGACTTTTGTGTATCCAAGATCAAAATTTTGCACCTAGTCTATGCTTACTATTTTATCTTTTCCTAAATGGATAACTCTATTACTTTTGTAGTAAATATTGTCATATATATATGATGGAGTCTTACATTATCAATCACTCATTGTTATATAGGGGCATTCTTAAGATACTTTTTTATATAATCTCTTCCAAGACACAAAAAAGAAAGGTAAAGAGAAGAAAAGAGATGTTTGAAGGGTGAGGAAGAAAACTAAAAGATTAGAGAGGGCCAAGGGGGAGGAGAGAGAGAAACAGAAGATAGAGAGATAGGAGATGGGAGTGGAAAAGGGGTTTGGTTCTCTCTATCATTCCCAATATTGCCTAGTAAATATTTATCTAGTTCCACCATCTCCAAGTCTATTTGTAGCATGATTCTAGACATAGTTATCTTAAGAAATTTAGTTAATCTTTTTACATACTTATTGTGATTTCCACTGAGTCTGATTGGTTTTAAACATAAAGGTTGGTCTCCATCCACACCATGAAGTCGGGTCCACATAACAACTCATAACCAAAATAGATAAAATCCACACAAATAAGAAGAAAAAACATACCTGCCATTGTGGATCAACTCACGAGGGATACAATAACATAACATAGCCATATGGTAAAAACACCACATTCATGCCAAACATAGAGATAGTGTAATAATCATACCATACCATACAACATGCATAACATACACCTCGCATTTTGAAGGTTAGCATCTTAATAGTCTAAGAAGTTAGCTTTGATACCAAGTTGTAAAGAATGAACCAAATCTTGATATTGTAATTTTAAAAGCTATTTGTTAGACTACCAGTGTACAAGTTTTACAGTAGCGGATCTCAACCCCAATGAGGCTTAAGATGGTAACCTTAAAAGGTTTTCATACAATGTGTGATAATTATACTACCATAGGAAAATTCTTACACTTAAGGCCCTTAATATGAGCGCTCCAAGTCACAAGAGAGGCAACACCTCCCCAGTGATTAAGAGGGTGAATCTACAGATATAATGACCACTATGAGCTACCGGAAGGCAACCCCCCTCCCAAGGCACTGAAGAAGTTGAACTTTTTATAATGCGGATATATGATCCATATCTTATATCTTGTTTTGAACTTTGAGTTAGATATCTTATTCTTAGATGATGCCTATCTTGTAGTAAAGTAAACACTGGGTTATCTTCGTGAAAATTGTAAAGCTCATGTACTTATATAGTAGGCTTAGGTAGGAGCTTATATCATAGGCTTTCTGGATCTTTCAGTTCAAAGTCCATCAAGGATCCCATCTTTGAAGTTTTTTAAACTTTAAAAAAACTCGGCTAAATAGTCTGGCATTAAAGGGATCTGTTGAAACATTGCAACACCATCCTACATCTTAAACTTGGCGAAAACTTCATTCATAGACCATGGTACTCAAGCGGCTCTTAAATACGTGTTCAGAAATTGACTCGACTCGAACCAATAATTGAACTAACTCGGATCATAGGTTTTCCAACTTTCCTTGTTTATAAAAATTTAGTCCTAGAAATTTAACTCAAGGAAGTCTCAAACTCATGCACTATCCTCTGTTAACAGTCATGTACATCCTCATTGACTATAGTTGCACCATCATGGCAAGCTCTGGTAGTGATGTTCTAAACTTTATGTGCATGTTCTGACATTATCGTCATGATTCTCTCTGGTTTTAATCTCTACTACTAACTCGGCAGAAAAGTCTAGGTTGGGCTTATTGGGTTGGTCAAGCAGATACTCTCCTAGGTGCTAATCTGAGCTACATCGAGAAAATTATGTCAAAGGCACAATATACCTGCTAACATCTACCTATTTCTCTTTGATCCTCTACAATGTGAAAGATTAACTATGTGTACTCCAGGTCTTACAGCCATTCTAAGGTGTGCTATGAGTCTCTTGCTATGTAGTGGACACCATTACTAGGTATGGGCTAGTTAACTTGTTCCTAAGTCAAATATCTCACTCTGCTTTAGAAGAGAATAAGGATATCTCATCCTTCACTCTTGTACACTCCCAAAATCTGAACTATCTAACCACCTAAAAGAAGTTAAATTGAACATGTTGACCGTAGAAAATTATTGAGTCATCATACAATTTTTACAGGCTTTATAAAAATCTTTTATGGGCTTAACTGGGCACACAAATCTCAAAATATAGCCATGTATACTAGAAATGCACCATACACATGCCATGATTAGGGATTTTTTTCAGGCCTTTATTGAGGCTATTTTAGCTTGATATTCTAGTGAGACATAGCCAACACTTAACAAATATTCAGGAAAAATATAGCATGTAAAGGATATCTACACAAGGGAATAAAATTAGGGAGATTGGCAAATAGGCTACTGCAAACAGTAAAGCTCCATCCTTCATTCCATTTTCACTCTCATACACGCTAATAGAGGCTAAAACAAGAGAAACATGCTTGATCAATATTTCAAATCTGGCTCTTATGAACAGGAGGAAAGTTATATTATGCAAAAATACAAGATAGAGCAATACCAAGATTGCGTAAACAGGCAACCATGTCTTGCAAAAATATAAATTACTATTTAAAGAAATATGTAAAAATTGATCTAATCCGAAATTCTCCTAACGTATGTAGACACATGAAATTAATATTAGAAAAATAAAAATAAAGCATCACATGGAGCAACAACATGCAAAACCGTGCACACAACACACAAAAAAGGGGAAACATGCCTCCAAAGCACCAACGAGAGATCTCTTGGGGCTTCTTACCTTAAGAGTTACAACCCTAGGAACCAAGGAAGGCTTGGAGAGGTTTAGGAGAGCAAAGAAAGACCTAAGAAGGAAGGGATGGGGGCTGGAAGGATAGGGATAATCAGACCAAGCAAGTGAAAGGGGAAAGAAGAAGGGCCGATTTTATACAAAAAGGGAAAACGACTAGCGCAAAAGCCCTGGCCTCTGAACAACCAAACTAACAAAGTATGGTTCGATGACATCATAGGTAAGGGGCGGCCAAAAGAGGCTATGGGCTGGCCACAAGGACACTGGCCCAATGCCTTTATGCTAGACCAAAACGCCAATTCCCCAAAGTTGCCAACACAAAGGCGCTTGCAAGGCACCTTTGTTGTAGAAGCTATATGTTCACACTTAGAGTTCTCACCCTAAAGCAGTTGGGACAACATCGGAAACCGCAATGTGGGCCTCGCAAGGGCTTGGATTGACTGAAAAGGGTTTCAAAAACGCAAGTAATCTAAACTTGTGAGAAACACGATCCTAAACCTAACTAGACTCAATTTAAATAAAAACTAAAAATAAGAGTTGGGACGGTGTATTGTCTAGTCGGGTAGCACCAAGCATTAGGGTAGACTGGCTTGTTGTTATGTATAAGCATTGTTAGTTGCAAATAGTTTGATAATTAGCTATATTAGTTAGTTTAGTGAGAAAAGAAAGTAAAGATAAAAAAATTGAAAAATACAAAAGGGTAACTAGATCTATATAAAGGGGCCATCATTGTATTAGAATTCAAGTTTGGAAATTCAAAATCTTCTTCTTCCCAACACATTCTCCACGTATTCCTTTGTCTCTTTCTCCCATCTCTATTTTTCTATCTTATGCTTCCTTTCAATCTCCTTCCCTTTAACCTCTAATTCTTCTCGTCTTGACCTCTTCTTTCATTCTTTTCCTCATCTACTCACTTTAATTTCCTTCTCCTTCCCTCAAACCTATCGTAGGTCTTTAGGACCATGACATATTTGTATTAGAGCCATTGATTGTATAGTATGGCTACTGCAAATCTAGATCCGATCAACAAAATTAGGTGGGAGCATGTTCAATCCAATAGTTCTTGGAGATTTGAATCACCAATTATGTCAGGATCTACAAAGCACTTGGATTGTCGTCAACACTTTACTAAATTGCTATAAGACATATTCATCTCCAAAATTCTTTTTGTACCCTTGCTCAAACTATTAACGAGATGTAATAATCTGTTCATTTTCTAGATGCTAGGCTATTGAGTATCGGAGTTTCAACAACTACTAGTTAGTCAATGAAAATCGATAGCAAGGATTTGCAATTAGATTTGGCAATTACATACCAGGTGGATCATCTTTGTGGCTCTTGCAATCTAATCAAGCTAAAATCCTTCATGAGCAAAATAATGATAGTAATTCTCATTATAGCTACTTGCAACAAAGAATTTGTTCATTTGTGCAAGAATTGCATAGAATTGAACTAGATTTAGTATATAACTTATTACCTATGAATATGCAATCCGAATGTTAGATGAAATTGAAAAATGATAATGATTCGCAAAGATCTGTATTGCCTTGTGATAAGGAAAGAAACGTACAACGACAATTGTATGGGAGTGATTTTAAATTGAGCTTGGATTCAAGTTTTGACTCATCCATAAAAAAGTTTTCTCCATCTCACTTGCTTGGTGTAAATTCTGTAAATGGAATTGATTTGTAAAATCCAGTATTTAACAGCCCAAAGATAGTAAAATGTGTTGGATTGTATTTCATCTATTTAGATTATGGTAAGGAAATCATATCCAACAACATTGTGGCTGATCTTGATGATTATGTGTGTTTAACACCGATTGGTTGAAGTGATATAGGAACTTGAGGACATGGGAACACTAGAGAACGATAGTGATGTTTATTGATATGGTTCAATAAATTCCAACATGTATGCAGAGCAATGGACAAATTTTTTTTGTAGATTCTTGTGTTGATTATCCTATTCAGAAACACTTATCATGTGGGCTGCAAATATTAAGGCAAGGCATGCCTTCTCTACTCTTGAATAATTTCTAGCAACATCACATAGCTCAAATAGTACATCGGCCTTTCACATCCATCATCACCCGCTTATGCAAGATTTGATTACGACAAACTTAGTGTGAGAAATATACGAGATCAGTGGTCAATCAAGTATCAAAGCAACAAGTATTGGATGTCATAGATGCTCTTCCTTGATCTGATCAAAAGCCTTCTCACATTCTTCACTACAAGTAAAGCACTCAGTCTTCTTCTGTACATGTGTCAAAGGTATAGTTTTAGTAGAAAGGTTAGCAATAAATTGTCAAATGTAAATTGTTCCTTCCCAAAAAGCTTTGTAGCTACTTCATGGGTTTGGGTGGTGCCATAGCCCGCAATGCTTGTAGCTTAGGAGGGTCAATCTAAATCCCACATTCATGGACAAAGAACCTGAAAAATTATTCTATACAACGTTGGAGGACTCACTTTAGAGTGGCCCAATGTCGAGACATGTCTTTGATCTGACAATAATGTCGCCCACATAATCTTCAAGCTCCTCATGTATCATGTGTGCAAAAATAAGCTGCACGCTCAATGATAAGTTGCACCAACATTTTTCAATCCAAAGGGGGTGTAGAAGAAAATGACAATAGGAGTATAGAATGCCATCTTCTCTTCATCTTTAGGTGCCATACGGATTTGATTATATCGATTGAAATAGTCTAAGAACATTGTCAAGCAACTTCTTGCCTAATAGCTTTTATATAGATGTCTAAGAACATCTGCAACTAGGTAATCCACATCAAGATTGAATTTTCTCTTGGCTTTCTTGATAGGTTTTATATTGGCATTTACTATAAGTCATTGAAGTACTAGAGACCAGACATCTCCTCGTAGGACCAAGCAAAGTAGTCTTTATAAACATCCATTGAGTCCATGATTTGGCGCTGCTCAAATTCTTCTAGACGACTTTCAAGAAAAGTAAGGCATGGATCGGTGATTGGCAATATTCCCAAGGTTGGTCTCAACAAGGCTTTCGATAACCAGAGTTATACCACCTTCAAAATGTGGTAGTGCAGGTAGCACATCCTCAACATTGGTGACAATATCACCGTGGGCACAAGTTCCTATAAAGAGAGGTGGGCCATGCACGAAGTGTCCATCATCAAAGTTTTCCATGAAGTTTGGGGGAAAGTTAGCCGGCGTGAACACAATTACCTTGTCACACTTCTCATAAGACGGTATTTTCGTCTGAGCAAAGAAAGAAGTACATGGGCAAGAAATGAAAGGGTAAGTGGCTTCTTTGGCATGTGTGAGCCCGTAGATGCCATTTGGGCCGCCATTATTTTCATGTCTTATCTTGTGAGCTTCTCCTTAGCGGCTATTGTCTTCACAACAACAGGTCAAGGAGGTGTTCTCATATGCTTTGTAGGATAAGGTTGGACTATGAGGGGCACCAACATGCCTTCAGTGGTTGACTTCATAGTTGCGGCCAAAGCAATAAGTGACTTATGAGACTTGAGAACGTTTGGTGGCCGCGGGGATGGTCAATTTATTGTGGGCGTGCTTAAGTCAGACAATGGCACAATAGCTAGGTAGACATATAAGCTTCTACTTGAATAATCCCAGAAAGGTATAAACCTGCCTCAATGAAACGAGCTTTTTCAAACATGAAGAAAATTTGTACCCCTCAAATTTGGATTTGATTCCTTCTAAATGGTGCCGCTTTGATACAATGATGTGTCGGACTGAGTCAATTCCTTGACCTTGGTTGCACTCGGTGCATGGTGGTCGAATCTGGGCTCAGGCCGACCATACTGCCCACAAAGGAAAATATAACATTTTAAATGATTATACGGACTTAGATAGTTTGCAAGTGAACTCACAACCACTATCAATGATCGTAATCTGAACTTTCTACAAGTGAGTTTAGACTCCATAACCTACATCGAAACCCATTGCTAAATAAAATACTAATGTCTCTATTTGATGCAGTTTGTGGTGTGTGCTAATATCATCAATACATTCAAAAATAAATAAAACAATGCTAACAACCTAGAAATAAACAAGTGCCACACAAATCATGACATGATAATAATAATTAATTAATTAATTAATAATCAAGGAATACACTCATACATAATTAGATAAATAATAAATAGATGAACATAAATAATACTCTAATAATAAAATAATAATATAATCACATATATAACTACCCGGCTAAATACGAGCAAATACCATATATATATATATATATATATATAT
>JAVDBV010000202.1:0-23360 GCA_032619315.1 Piper longum
GGGCAAAATCGATTTTGCCCGATTCCGATTTAGGTTTTAAAACATAAATTATAATTTTACCCTTGATACATTAATTAAATAAATATCATACTTAGGGTATTTTGGTCATTTAAAATAAAGTTACTATTTTACCATTGACAAAATAATTTATAAATATAATATTAAGGTTATTTTAATAATTTTCCATTATAATTCTAATTTAAATCAATTAAAATTGGATTGAATCGACCAATTTTTAATCCGGTTTAGGGCCGATTAATTTAGCCCGATCGATCTAATTTAAATTGACAACACGGAATAAAACAAGTTTACCGTTTTAAGACAGGACGAAGTAGGGCCCACAAAACCTATAACTCTCTGTAAGCGGGCCCACGTCCAGACCGCAATTTAGGGCACACAAATCCCATGGAAAATGCCGAAAACACCCCTCCACACAAACAGACAAAGATATTGTCAAAAATACCCGAAGATGGTGGGGGGGGGGGTTTGTTTTAAATTTTAAAAAGGAGAGGGCTTGCATTATCAAATATTATAGTGGGCCACAGTCCCTTCTCAAAAAAAAATTTTGCCGGGGAGGAGCAGGCAGACCAGCACGGAGGCGGGGAAGGAGGCGAGCTCCGATCTCGTTGGGTCGCCGGCGGCGGAGCAGTTGTTGTGGTAGGCGAAAGGTGGAAGCTTTTTGGTTCCAGATGCGTTGGGAATGGGGAAGGGCGAGGAGCAGCTGCCGGTGCAGGTAGTGCAGGCGCAGCCGCCGCCGGGGTCCCGCGGCGGGCTTGTGGGGGTGGTGGCGAAGGTGTTGGGGGTTTTCAGCTTCAGATGCGTGCTGGTTCTGGTGCTCAGCTTCTGCGTCTGCTTGTCGGTGGTGTTCTGGCTGCCGCCGTTTCGGCCTTTTGGATCTGGGAGCCGCGGCGGCGGGGGTGGTCATCAGGACGGTGTGTTTTTAGTCGTCTTCTTCCTTTATTTTTTTTTTGTTGGTCGGAGTTTGATTTGTTTTTTTTTTTTTGTGATTTGGTGGGTTGGACAGTGGTGCTGATTGATGGGGATCCTAGTTTGATCATATGGTTTTGTTGGTACATGGCCGATTTCTTGAATTGAGACGGGCTTTGTGCTGATTGGGGCTTACAATTGCGTTGTGTCGAATCGATTTGGGCATTGGGGCAGTTGGGTTTGCAATTGGTGTAATCAGTTGTGGTTTTTTTAGGGTAAGAGATCGGTTTTGATGGAGTAAAGGCAACACCTTGTGCTTGTTGAAGATTGTCGTGCTGTGAAATGTTGTATGCGTTTGTTTGCTCTTCTGTAACAAGGATTGCAT
Organism: Piper longum; assembly: GCA_032619315.1. Lineage (NCBI taxonomy): Eukaryota > Viridiplantae > Streptophyta > Magnoliopsida > Piperales > Piperaceae > Piper > Piper longum. The sequence goes on from JAVDBV010000202.1 coordinate 1,313, forward strand.
TATGGATGTGTTGTTGTATTCTTCTGTTCTCGATCGTATATAATAATTCGAATTTTACTTTAATATGGTCATTTGCCACGAAATTACTTAATTATGTGCTCAACGAAGCTTGGTCTTTCTTGGATTATGGTTTTTTAGTATTTCTATCTACTTGTGCATTGCCTCAAGTACTTGTTTTGGCAGGATCTAGAGAGTAAACTTTGCAGAAATAAACAAGGTTGCTTCCTGTCGCTTGTTCTTTTTCATTTTTAAGCTATTTTTTAGTGTACCTTTTTTTGGCCAGAATTTCTGTGGAGTATCCTTGTGAAATGCTGGTGATTGGGTGTAATCTTCCCATTTTTTTTTTTTTTTCTTCGTCAATTGTTTTACTTACCATTCATGTTAAAGATGTAGACTAAGAAGATTTGACGAGGAAGTGTATTAGAAAAGAAAGCATCATAAATTGAACGTTGATAGTATAAACGATGGTTATTTTCTTGAGATGAATGTATGTGTTAGCAATGACATAAGTTTCTGCTGGACCATCTGCATATCAGAAGGATGAAACATTTTTTTTTAGCAACATATAAACCACAGTTAATTACTTTCTCCTTCTGTTACTGCCGTGGGCTCTGCAAAGCTTTTTCCACTATCTGGTTCTGGAATACAAATAATTCTTAACCATAACCAGTCCATATCTCGAATGCAAATTCTAGAGCTACAACAAAATCAAACCCGAATGAAAAAGATCCATGAAGTTTATGAAGCAATGCACCTATTAGCTAGCATCATATATAGTTATTTACTAATACAAACCTGTTCTAAAAGTACAAATGTAAGTGCTATTCTATGTAGGTTCCTCCATGACTCTTCAGAAATTTTTGTTTGGTACTTACTGGTTTATATCTTGTTAACAGACAATTTTTTAGTGACAAATGACCGTACCTGCAACCCCTGCTTGTGTGAAGTTCGTTATCAACAGTACTTAATAATTCATTGGAATGACTTTTTAGATGATTTTTTCTTTTCTGTGTCTTATAATATGTCTTCATCTGAACGTGCATATAAGTCTTTCTTTTAGTCCTGTGAGATTGGAAGCCGTGTTTGGCATGTGTTATGTGATCTATTTTGAGGTGACACTGTCTGCTTATTGTTAGCTGGGGTAGAAAAAGTATTAGTGGATAAAGTGGTTACCAACTAAAACCGGATAATATGTGCTAGAATTGTGGATGAGTTTTACTTTTCATCTGATATGTATTGTCTTAAATATGTCATGGGTTTTTTATTGTTAAGGAAATTTTATATGGTTTCTACTTTTTTACACATTTTTCATTATTTAACTTTTCTTGTGTCACTGTTACATTGCAGCACTTGTCCAGGCTTCGTTTAATCTTCAAATGCCGCTTGAGTTAGTTGATGAACAAAAAGAGATGCTGGAGTTTGAAATATTTGAGGAAATAGGCTTGCCATATACAAAGGTATCTTTCTATTAGAAGTCCTTCGTAGTACTTTGTTTTCATGTGAATTAAGACTAATGTCTGTGCTTATATGCAGGTATCCATTCTTTCTATGGCTCCATTTTCAAACCCAAATTGGACCAGTGTGGTTTTTGGTGTTCTTCCTGATCCAAGTGATGGTATAATACCAGATGTGACATTGAGTGTGTTGAAATCCTCATTTATTGGATTCGTGCTTCTTGACTATAATCTGACACTGACACCCTCAGTATTTGGGAAACCTTCTTCCTTTGAGATATTAAAATTCCCGGGAGGAGTTACTGTGCCTGGACAGTCTTCTTTCCTTTCGCAGTTGAATGAAATCCTCTTCAATTTCACGTTGAATAATTCCATTTCACAGATAGAGAAAAATCTCTATCAGTTGAAGGATGAGCTGAAGAACGGGCTGAAGTTGAGACCTAATGAAGTAAGTTTTAGGTTGCTAAAGAGTTTGCTTATATTGAATTGTTTTCTTACATTGACTGTTGGTTGTAATTGCGCGCAGAATGTATATGTACGGATGACAAATTTAGATGGTTCCACTGTTGCTCCTCCAGTTATAGTGCAGGCCTCTGTGTTTTCCGATATTGGGAACATGATTGTCTTGCCTCGGAGGCTGAAGCAGCTGGCAGAGGCATTGAGAGGGTATCATAATCAAAACCTTGGTCTGGATCATACTGTTTTTGGCAAAGTAAAACAGGTCCAGTTGTCATCATACCTACAGCACTCCCTTGGTTCATCTCCATCTCCATCTCCATCTCTGCCACCTGATCTGGTGCCGACAATCCCAGCCCCAGCTCCTTGTGGACACTCTCATTTTTTTTTATCTCCTTCTCCTAACCCTTCCATCATTCCTGGTATGCCGCTTTCTCCAGCTGGGGTTTATGCCCCGTCGTTGAGCCCCATTCCTCATGTTCAGCCTCCTGAAAATGAGCCTAGTTACTCCTTCCCCCCTTTAACATCTCCTGCACCTTCGGATAGTGTTAATGCACGGCCTCCTCTGTCCAGCCCCATATACGTTCCTGTTGTTTCACCAAATATGGCCCCTACTCTTGATCCTATACATTCACCTATCTTTCCTCCAACTGCCTCTCAAAGGGGTTTTCCTAGCCCTCCTCGTGGCCAACCTGTGTATCCTATTCAGAGGGGTCCAAGTTTATCACCCACTGCTGCAGTTCCTAATGCTCCAAGCCCAAAGAACAACTATGAACTTGGCCTGGAGAGAAGTCCCGATCCAGCACCATTTAGTATGTCTCCTCCACCAATTTGTAAGTCTTCATACTTAATAATTGATGAAATAGTATTTTTTTTAAATGGACTTGTGTTAAGGGTTTTTTTTTTTCTGTATTCTGCCTTTTTTCTTGGAAAATATTAGCAATAGCTGATACTTCTATGCTAGCAAAATTTAATGTGAGCCTTTGGATCATAAGGACGGTTGGATGATGAAGCAATTTTATTTAAGATTTAAAAATCACAGCCATGTGATCTAAATAGATGACTAGATTGATGAGGCAATTTTGTTTAAGTTATAAAAATTACAGCCATGTGATCTAAATAGATGGCTAGATTCACATGTTGCTGATACCAAGCAATCCTTTTTTTCTTTGGTGTTTTTGGTATTCCTATACTCCTTGTTTGACTGGCTGCCTTGGTTTCTAAGTTGTTTTCTGGGTGCTTTCATAGTAGATATGTCATCACTTTACTGAAAACGCCATTTTGCAAACATCCCTCACAAGGAATGGTAAATTAGTGCAAAAAAAAAAAGTGTTGTTGCAAAATCAATGCTTCAAGTTTTGTGTTTTGCATTATCTAATTAACTTCCACTCTTTATTTTAACAAGTTGGTTGGGACTTTTTGAATTTGTCTGCGGTGAAGTTTTTTTTTTTTGAAAAGCTTAGATGCATGATGGTTCCTTAATTTCGTTACTTATCAGATTAGGCTTCTACCTCATTCACGCTTTGAATTGATATCGCTAATGCTTTGTTCACTTTCATATATGGTTTGATCTTTGTTCCATTTTGTTCTTGGAATGTTGGTAATGGTGTTGTTGATAAAGTGTAACGTTTGAGTTCTTAAAATAACTAATTGGAATGTGTTCCTGAATTTTCTGTTTTTGCAAAGGAAATGCTAGACCCACTTGATCACAACGGTGTAGCATTTATGCATTAATGTAAACTATCTTAGGATTTCTTTTGGTAGGCTTATTTTGCTAATATACCGGATATGCTAGCTGCTAACAAATAACTTATGATGCTTGGCTCTGTATTCAGTGCCGAGTCATCATGTATCTAGATCTGTTCCTTTTTTTTTACTATTTTTTAGGGATTTTCTGCTGTTAGGAACTGACATTTTGATGTTTTTTTCTTTCAATGCAGCATCAGCGGCATCAACTTGTCAGCATATGCTGCTAATTTGGCTCAACGGGCTTGGCATATTTTACCTCTTCTGTTGCTACCACTAATCCGGTCCCTTTTTCTATCACACGAAATGATCTTTGCCTTGGTTCATTTGGGTTACATGGGCAATCTACCCTTAGTAAACTTCGAGGAGCTGCCCCAGCCCAGCATACAGTTTTACTCCCTTCAGCTTTTTATCATGTACAAGAAAAGACTGGAGATGCTTGTAAGACAGGTGAATCCCCATAAAAATGGCTGGGAATCTCATGTCATACACGCGAGAAATGGAAAGCAAATGTATATACAAACGTTTGTAGGTCAAAGCCGCAAAGGTGGCAGGCCTCTGTGAGCTCGGGAATTGAAGAAAAGGTTCTCGATAAGAAAAAAAAAAAGAAAATCATAATTGGGCAGGTTCTTTTGAAGATGTGTCATATCAGTGCCCCACGTTTAATTACCCGCTAATTTATGCGCTCCATTTCATATCATCAGCAAAAATACGTACTCTGTCCCTATTGGAATATAGATTTCTACTGCTGCCTACCCAAGCTGATTCCAGAAAAGATGGTTAACGGTATGGTTTGGTACAAATAATAAATTAATCGTTCCTCCAGAAAAGTTTTATATTGCTATCGTTTAATTAAGTGGGGTGTGTCTAGTTTCGTCATCTGATGTCGTCGATTTCGAGGTAAGTACTGCTTCACATTTGGTTAACCATGGCCGTGAAGAGGACTCGCATACCTACAGTTGTGAACTAGAGTTAATTTCACATTTAGCAAATTCAATCGCTAAGTGGTTTAGTACATCTAAATTAAGTCGATATTTCCAAGTAATAATCAACAATTCTATGAAAATTATAAATGTCTACAATTTAAAGAACACAGGGGAATAAGATAAGAAACTGCTACAGAAGTTGCATTTTATGTCAGCTGCAACGTGAAAGTCTTCAACGCTTCCAAACCAGGAGGGAGATATGCTCTTGCCCCCGTGCTGGCAATGATAATGAAACCACAGTATCTTCCAGCAATCGATTAGTTGTCAAGGCATGGACTCACAGCTTTAGCTGAAGGCAGCAGCTAGTTTCTTTTGTATAAGCTCAATTCCCAAACGAGGCGAAAGTCTTGGGAGGACCTGCTGCAACAGTGGTCTCAAATATGAACGCTCATGCTAAGATTCAAAATAAGATGCAAGTGTAGCATCGCAGTTTTCAGAATCAAAAGTAAATTTTTAGGAGAATTTTGTGAGCTAGAAACTGTGACTTTCGAAAAATTCTCCAAAGAAGTTGGAATAATCTCAATCAGAGTGTTTTGAACCAACATAAAATGAAACACATCCAGAGGCAGATATGTGTTTTCGTATCACTATCTATTGATTTAAGGAATTCAGTTACTCACTAAAATTAAATGAAGTTTTTGTCAAGGTAAACATATAATTTTATTAAGTAAGATATTTTACAAATGAAAAATATTACTTGTACCTCCACAATTCACTTTATTTATCATAACTCCCATCATTTAAAACCACAATTGGAAGTATGAAGCACAACTCTTTACTCTTTTAAAGATGAACTTTCCCGCTAAATAAGATAGCCCTTCATGCTTCAATTGGTCAGTTGCATAACAGTTGCAGCCCACCACTTAATGCAACAAAAATACCTTCTATATGGATTTCATATTTGAAACGACGCCTACTTACTTAACAAGAAATCAAGCACCACTTCAAAGAGAAAATCCTATGTCCCAAATCAAAAATATTTTTTTGGGGGGAAGAAAAAAGCCAACAATACTTCAAGATTCACCAAAATCAAGAGTAACCATTATGCTCCCGAATAACTACTAACCAGACATGCAAACAACTTACGAGTCATTTCCTCAAACAAACTCTTATCATATTCGTAACCAAAAATCAAGAGCAGTAACATTTATAAAGATAATGAAACGAAATTAGTCAAGAACATAAACATAAAGCATGTATATATGCAAAAATAAATAAATAAATAAATCATGCGAACCTCCGAGCCGTCTGGGAGAACTCTAGCCAACACAGGAATCTCATACTGATACAACCTCTCCCACTCAGGATTGTCCACAATATTCTTCACCTGCAAATTACAATCAACACAAACAGAATGCATTTACACAAACACTTCAACTACTTCCCCCACCGATTATCCCGTCATTTCAGAAAAAGACGGACTCGAATTCGGAAAATGACAAACATGCAACTCCACGTCGTCGAGAGAACCAGGGCCGGCCAAGGAGAAGGCGGCGTGGAGCTTCTCCTTGAGGCCGTCGCACAGGCAGCACCCGGGCTTCGAGTACAGGACCAGCTTCCTCGGCGAAGGGGACGGCTCGGCCGCCGACGCCGAGAACGCAGGAGTCGCCCACCTGAAATTTTTCCGGCGGCGGAGTCCGGCAGGGCCGCTGCAGGCAGTGGCCGCGCAGCCGCAACCGCCGCCATCGTGTGGAGGAGAGAAGGGAAGCCGCCCATTCCTGATATTCCGCGCACGTGATGACCGGTTGATTAGTGGGCCCAGTACGGCCCAAATATTAGGCCCATTTCCCGGATCGCTTGCATTGAAAGATGGGCATTAAATGATCAGGCCCAATTAGCTCCAACTCAAACCAGAGTCATGACATAAAAAATATTAAATCAAACAAGAGTCATGAATAAAAAAATATTAAATCAAAAAAGATTAATTTTAGTTTTTTTCATGAAATAAAATTAAATTATAACTAATTATAAATATAATACTGTACTAACATTGAGATTTTTGAAACAAGATTTTGGAGTAAAATTTCACTATAAAAGGTGTAAAGATATGGAGAAATTAAGTTAATTAGAATCTGACTCTAAAGCGAGCAAGTTCCACTATTAACAGACTCAACCCAAATTCGGGGTTAAACGAGTTGGACTTGACCCAAACCTTTAAAACTTAGTGTGACCCAAACCTTTAATATTATCATTTGTTAATTATCAGCGCCAATATTAACATTTTGTGTGGTTCATTAAAATAAGCTCTCTTTTTTTCCAAGCAAATAGTAATAGCTGTTACTCTATTGTGAACGTATCTTTCGAGTCTTTCTAACACAAATTTTTTTTTTCCAGATTATCGGGTTCCGTTGCATGGAGTTGATTTGAGTGTTTGTTGCCGTCCAGAAGAAAATAAGTACTCCTGGGTCCAGCACCGTACTTTCTTTCAGTCCAACTCGTGCTTCTGGCATCAAAATTGATCATTAATCCCGCTACCCCCCTCTTTTTTTTTGAAGTTTGCAACGATAAGGTGTTACTAGCTCCACCTACGTGAGAGATTATGAAGCACGCGGCGTGGACTTGGTGAAGCATGAATCCTATTTTGGGCGATTGTTTCTTGGAAGCTTCATTTCTCCAACGATTATCTCACATACATACGCATATATGCATGAAAACATGCATCTTTTTCTGCGTATATACAGGCCAAAACCATGATATTATTGAATCTAGGTAAGAATAAATAAATTAATCATATGTTTGTGTTGTTTTAGAGTCTTTTGTTATCTTGGTTCATTGTTGGTAAGGTTGGATATGCAAAGCCATTAAATCTTGAGTTTCAGGCGATGCGATACTTTCACGATGACTGTGTCCCAACGCCTAGTTTCGATTCATGAAAGTGTTACAAAAGAAGAAAAACGAGTAATCTAACTAAAAGATGAACAAAGAACTAATGACATGTTCCACAATGTACTTACACAACAATCTATATATACATAAAGAACTTTCTTATCAGAACGTCAAAAATTACAACCATGATCCTCCTCCTCCAAACGGTACAAAACCCTTGTCTTCCTCCTCCCTTCAATTGCAATATATACCTTTTAATATACATAGAAATTTAATCATAGTGTTCAGCTCGCAAATAAATAGGTATATGTTTTGGTAATCCAAGTCAAAGACATTTTGTCTGATTGTAAGTAGAACTTTTATTTTCTTGAAACCAACGTTTTGAGACTTAATTGTATGGTCAACGGACTCGGATCTGAATGGGAAAGCTAACTGTGAGAGTACTGTTAATCATAACTGGCATGGAAGAATACTAAGTTGTGTTGACGTTGAATATGTTAGCTAACGTGTAAATTGATTTTAATTTAATGTGGCATGCACGCTTTTTTACTTTATTTTCCTGAGTAGTTAGTAGTGTAGGACTTACTAATCAATGACGACCAGACATGGATATGGGGACTGCCCAAGCATTCACGTATTGTATCACCACGGTTAATTCAACACATCCAACATAATCCATGAGTATGTTATTACAGTTCGACGCACGCTATACCACTGTCAAAACATGATCGTATATTGTAGTTTTAAGCTAAAATTAATATGCCTCTGCTTGAGAAAAGCTTCAAATTAGAAAAAAAAATATATAGAGGTATGCTATGACTGATTAATGATTTAAATTAGAAATAAATTAGATTAATGCTGTGAAATAAAATATTATTTCCCAAATTTATTGCATGGATCAAATGCTAATATCTCGAGAATTTTCGAGCAATGTATTACATAGGGGTGTTAAACGAACGAGCAAGTCGAGCTCGACTTGTGTTCGAGCTTAGTCGAATAATTCGAAATTCGTTCAAATTTAAATTAAGATCGAACGAGTTTTGAACATACATATTCAAGTTCGACTCGAATATTTTTTACGTGTTCGAGTTTAACTCAAACTCGAATAAACTTAAACTGTTTAATTTTTTCGAGGTCGAACCCAGTTCGTTCATGAGCTCGAAACCGGCTTGATTAAAAATCGCAACTCAATTAAAAACATGCAATTAGGTTAATTTAAATTCACAACCTTGATCAAGGGTCAAAAGACTTGAATGCTTATATTTCAACTATCTCACTTTTTTGCTAGTCTATTATAGATAAATAAATATAACTAGTTATAATTAAATTTATTACTGTATATATATATATATATAATATAAAAATTATATTATTATATTATTTTATCGAGTCTAGTTCAGAATACGACCTTACTAAAGCTTAGCTCGTAGGATTTGAGCTCGAATCAAGTTCGAGTTTGAATATTTAAATATCAAATTTTTAGTCGAATCGAATCAAATATTAAATTCTCACAAATTTGCTCACTTAATTAATAACCCCAATATTAAGTTATTAACCTTCCCTTAAAAGAGCAGTTTAATTAGCTTGGTTTCGCGTTCCAATGGCGTGACTAATTAAGTCCTCGTGAAGCACGCAAGAAAAATAAGTTGGATAAATATATGGCGCAGATCAGATTCCTAGTACGGCCATTAACGTGTGAATGAGAAAGGTACGGCTTGACGACAATATTCCCATCGCCTATTGACTTGATCAATGGGAAACTATATTGATGAAGTTGTGAAAAAAATGTTGGCGTCAACCAAAGGCAGGCCTCGCAAGACGCAATACAAACCATGGCCATGTGAGTTGTGATCAAAGCCAGGTAAGTTTGCGAGAAAGGAGATTCCCATTGGAGTGTGCTCCAAAGTCAATTACAAATGCTTCTTTAATGCATCTCGAGTGTTATTGTTAACGTGAGATTTAGCTTAACGAAGCCCAGGAGGAGTTACGAGAGAAGAATTACCGCGAAAGCTGGTCAAGCCATACAGAGGCCCGCACTCTGAACTATCAACTGTGTATCACTTCTCTGTCCCTATAGGATCCTCTTCCCCTTCCACTAATAAACAAACAAATAAACAGCGAAGAAGAGAGAGTCATGACGCGTTTTCGAGTTTGCCAGACATTTAACAGCTAGCGTTGGCCTCTGTAACCTATTACATCAATAAACCCCTTATGGCCAAATCTGGGAAGCTGCTCAGAAGGAGCACATTTCCATATTCTGAATTATAACATTTTTATCAGAGGAGCATAAAACTTTGGTGTTTCTGAAACTAACCATATAAATAAATCCGTTTTATATGTTTTTCTGCGTGACATAAATCTCGATTTTGGGATATCTTATATCATGCATTATGGTTAAGGTCTCTTCTCAGAAGCTTCACCTGATGAAACCCACATGGTATTAACATGACTGATGAATATCGAACTTCTAGATGTGATTTGAAAGAGGAAAATCGAAACAGCTGTAATAAGTGTTGATAGAAGGCTTGTAGAATTCAGCAGCTGATCGTTTCCGACTAGAACATTGAATTGACTCATGTTTAAAACTTAAAAACTAGCAGAATCATGTGAATGGTAGTTGCATTGGAAATATATTTGGCTAAATAATGGTCAGGAGTTGTCCAAGGAAATAAATGGAAGAGGTATGTCACAGGAGATCCAGACATGAATATTGCCACGCAAGAAAGAAGGGTATATACCCATGAGGCACAAGGCGGCCTTATGAAGAGAACTCTTCTTTTGGAAAAGATAATTGCAACTATTAGCCTTTTTTTTTGGACTTAGGAAAATTATACAGTGTTATATCTACTCAGGCATGTTTAATTCCTATAGTAATTTGAATCCAAATTTCCGAAAATGCATCTGACCAGTGTGATCAATACCTGCCATAAATCTTGAACATGAAAAAGAAATTAACCTAACAAATACACATAGAAGTACATTAGTGTTGAGGAAAGAGACGTTCTTTGCCTCCTTTACGTGTTAATTATAAATTGAGAATCAATAAATAAACTGCCATGCCATTTTCATAAGTAGTACAGTTACCATTCCTCTATCACTTCACCAACTCAAGAAAAAGTCAAGAGCAAGGTAAATAGACGTTGTCTGGCCACATTGACTAGTAAATAAATTAACCAAACATGTGCTGTCTACTTTAATCTTTGGTAAGAACTGTATATATCATGTTATAATTTTTAGCAATATCTTGCATTTCCTTTTCCATTATTTTATCCTCCCCTTTATGTTGTGCTGCCGGATCTGGCAATGAAGCTTGCCTATAAATGACCCATTTGCTCAACTCTCTTTTCTATCTCACACTCCACAGAGAGGAAGGCACAAGCTGCAAAGAAGATCAAAGAAAGCAGCACCTCTTACAGGTTGCACTCTTTGAGCACTTGTTAGTTCTTCTTCCGTTCATTTCATCCATCAAGATGCGGAAGAGCAAAGTCATCAACTACTCACAAGGAGCCCAGCAGGAGGTTGAAGAAAAAATCCAACAAAAGCAGCTGCCTTCATCAACTATCCCTCCAAGGAAGAAGCAGTACAAAGGTGTAAGAATGAGGAGCTGGGGGTCATGGGTCTCAGAGATCAGAACTCCAAACCAAAAGACAAGGATCTGGCTTGGCTCATATGCCACTCCTGAGGCAGCTGCCAGGGCCTATGATGCTGCACTTTTGTGCCTGAAAGGATCCGGTGCCTCTCTCAACTTTCCTTCCTTCCTTCCAATAGACCTCCCTGATCATGACACCATTTTGTCCCCTAAATCCATCCAGAGAGTGGCAGCAGCTGCAGCCAATGCAACAACAAGTATCATCATTGATAATAGTGTATCTTCTCCAGATGATTCTCATGAAGTAGAAGCTACTTCTCCTCCCTCATCAGCTTCATCGTCGTCTTCTCCATCTCCCTCGTCAATTTCTTCTTCATCACTTCTGTCTGATAACGGCGACGAGGTTTACAAGACATCTTTGGATAGCTTAGAGATGATAACATGCCAGATTGAGTGGCCACTGATGGACAAGAACTGGGTAGATTACGATACCTTAGATGCATTCCCATTGTCTGATCCACTTCCTGCACCTCCTGCCATGGACGACTACGATGAGGAGGGAGACATCCCCTTGTGGAGTTTTTGCTAATCATTCATTTATTTCTTAATTACCGGCTCTTATAATACATTTATTTACATATATGGAGACGCTAGTGACTAATTTATGTAACCTCATGTTCATTATTTTTTAGCTAAAGAAAATAAAGCCTTGAGTTCAATCTGTAACCCAGGACGAAATTCTTGGGAGCTACTTATTTTTATGGTAGTTTGCAGGAAATTCCAATGCCATGTTCAAAACTCATATGAGAACTGTTTGAAAACAAATAAATTCAGTTGTCTTTTTCCATCTACTCAATTGATTTCAATTATTTTGATCCTATTTGGCATGGATTGGCCCATGCCATTGAGACTATTTATACATGAATGAAACACTTGAATTACATATTTCCTTCCTTGTATATAGCAAAACGTAGTATACCTATTAGGTATTTTAGGCCCCATAACTCTCCAAGTTTGTACAATAAGAGACAGATGGGTTGCTGGAAATGTTGGCAATAGTCCTCGAGCACTTTAATGATCGGAGGGAGACTAAGCTTGACCATTATTCCTTGGGCTGTATTTATCAAATCCACATGTAGGCAGCATGTTGTTTTCAGTCACGGCCATGAATAGAAACCCATGGCGCGATACATTTGGTCTGCGACTCATCATCCCACTGGTAGAAGCCTAAGGGATGTCGCGCATCGTTCACAGGACACCACCCTCCAAGTAATATAATATAAATAAACATTTAAGTTAGAACTTCGACACTTAACCTGCAGATATGATCAAAACTTATAATCAGCACTTATCTCACCCAGCCTGGCACACAACATTTTCTAGTCGATGATTACAAACGTTTAACCTAGTTGATTTTTTTTTTTAATTTAAGTGGTTGTAGTTTACACAGGCAGCTGTGGAGATTGTTGGAGGCCTTCAATCTTGATTCTAGTCGCCACTGTGAATCTTTAGTGTCGTACAACTTGGTGAAAAACAGATTTTCAAAGAGAAAAATCTTGTGAATGACATGAGAAAGATAAAAAAATACGCGTCCAAAAACAAAGCTCGTCTAGCAACAGCTAAGAAGTTTTGATGTTTGCAACAGAATTAAGATTGCAGAGTTTAGAAGCAATTGGCTAAATTAAAATGTTGAAGCAGTTATATGACAACTTCTAACTATGGATACAAGAAACAAAACGAAGCGCCTAATAACTGGCCCCTCGTGAGTCATGGCCACAAAAAAACACAATTCAATACAGCATTCAAGAGAAGATAATGTTGCAATTTCAAATTTGGGACCTTACATATATTTCACTGAAGTGGGGGAGGTTGATTATTTCAACACCACTGCTTATTCTACTCATCCAGATCAAAATGTGATTTTTGATTGGCATTACTCTTAAGACGCATCTGATACCCAAAAAAAATTATATCGTTTGATGCTGGATGGTATGTATACCAAGTGGAGCTACTTCCATGCCAATAAGTTTCTGGATCAGATAATATTGATCTGAAACACTTTTGTACTAATGGATAGACCAAAGACTTGCCTACTTGAACAGAAACTTCATGACTGATAACTTCTCTATTGAATTGAAAGCCCAACAAAGAGATATATAATAAGGAAAGCCAAATAAATGCACAATTATCTATGCCAATACTCAAACGAGCACGTCCTGATCAATGAGAAGTGAAAACCATATAATTTAGTGTAAGTCATAAAGATAGAAAGAGAGTGTTCTCACATCCTCAAACTTCAATTAATGAGTCCATGTGGGAGGTTCCTATGTTAGAATGAGATAAGATATTTAACAACTTCCTCAAGAAGTTTTTTCCATCATTTCTCCTACCAAAGATTTCGTTATTACCTTCTTGGATTGGATTGGAACATACAAAGAACCAATAGATTTCTAAGATATTGCAACATTAGAACACTTACCCTTGCAGAAATTTGCTGCTTCATTTATTTGCTGAAGAACACACTATCGTAGCTAATACAGAGTAAAAGAAAAGGATATTGGATATAGTAGTATCATTTGGTATAAGATGACTTTTCCTAGTAGTTCACAGTAACAAAGTTGTCATCTTTAAGTATGATATCAGTGACTAATGGATCTAGCGCAAAAACAAGCAAGATAAAAATGGAATGACGTGCGGTGGAGACATTCCTACAGCTTGATGAACATAAATTAGGTGCAAGAAAGTGGATCTGAAACAATGAATTGCTTTTATATGATGACTACGATACGCGTGCTTGAGTCCATTTCCCCCACTGGGGTATGATATCCACTTGACCACATCAACATATAAAATTAATCAAAGGTCGAAGCTAAATGCCAAAGTAGAAAGGAAGGTAAGTTCTGTGTAGGCATAATTATTAGACGCAAACCAAAAAATAAGCCATTTAATTTTGCTGGTACTGGAAAAGGACTGCCCAGGACGAAACTAGAGACATCTGCTTGTGTGATGAGTGCAATCCGATTTGAATAGATGAATGGGCAATTAATCAAATGAACCAATGTCATTCAAATGAATCTAAATCAGCACTAAGCATGCAAGCTACGTGGAACCTTCAACTCTCAATATGATAAGTGAATCTGATTCAACCAAATAAATATGTGGTAAATTCAAGCACCGACTACGAGAAGCTTGGATTACAATCAATCACAAGTGAAATTATGAATTCGTAAAGAATGAGAAAAAGTAAGAGCACGGTGTTGATGTTACCAGATAAATCAATCACCCAGCTTTGAGCTTTCCTTCCATGCTTGCTTTAGCCGATCTATAGTTTTGCAAGTGAAAATTGATGAAGAGGCCAAGGAGGGAGGCATTGAACAAGGCATTGAAGCACCACGCCCCCATCCCCGAGCAGCCGTCCCCTTCCCTGTCAACAAACTGCATCCACAGCAGCACCACCGACACCGCAAAACTGAACACAAACTGCACAATCTGCAGGTCGGTGACCGCCCTCTTCCACGCCGGCCGGCACCCGACGCTACACAAGAAGTAGTACCCGTACATCACGACGTGAACGACGGCGTTGGTGACGAGCGCAACCGGGAACAAGGACTGGGAGTGGTCGAGCCAGAGGTAGGACATGACGACGACGGTGGCGTGGTGGTAGACATGGAGGAAGGAGAGGCGGCGGCGGCGGGTGGGGCCGAGGAGGATGAGGAGGGTGTCAGAGAACTCGAGGAGCTTGGAGAGGTAGAAGACGTAGGCGTAGAAGAAGAGGGGGCCCGTGGGAGGGGTGGGGGTGGGGAAGCAGAAGAGGTGGCGCCGGCGGGGGAGTGCGGAGGCGGCGGAGAGGGCGGAGAGGGCGGAGCCGGCGGCCATGAAGAGGGAGAGGGAGAGGAGGAGGAGGTTGTGGGTGGCGGAGATGGGGCGGAGGAAGGCAGCGGGGAGGAGGAGGTTGAGGCGGTGGAGGAGAAGGGTGAGGGTGAGGTAGAGGACGACTGCGGCGGCGAGGAAGGTCGGGGTGGAGGCGAAGGTATGCCCTGGTGTCCACTCGAAGGTAGCGATGGTGGGGTGGTCGACAAGCCGGCGGCGGAGCTCGGCCATGATCGCGGCCATCTTGACTGCCACGGCGGCGGCGATCGGTTGGTCGGAGACAGGTTTGCCACCAGATCTTTGACGAGAAATAGAATCTAGTGGTCGTACGGTTAGTAATTGGCCACGTTACCTCTGATCAACTGGTTTTTTTTTAAAGGTAAGATTAAAAGACCACGTAGGATTAATGGGTCAAGTATATACAGCTTTTTACTATGAAGATGAATTTTTATATTACTCGGTAGCTAGTGAATGAAAATAAATTATGAGGAAAAAATATAAAAAAATTAATTAAAATATAAAAGTGTCTTAAAATACAAAAAATTAAAAAACTTAAAAAAATTTAAGGCTAGCCACCCCCAACAATGGGACAATTAGATTAGGCCATCCTAGGTTAGTTGAAGGCGGTAAAATATTGTAGTCTTTAAAAAAAATTAAATTAAATTTTTATTTTTTATTTTAAGGATAATTTTAATATTTTAATTAAATATCCTTTTTGACGGTTGAATATTGTAGTCTTTAATTAAAAAAACAGTTCTAGAAATCCATTTTAGATCCACCTATGATCACAATTAGTATCTAAAATTGCAAATAGAAAAAAAATAGCTTGAAGGCTTTAAAATTAGTTTTTAATGCAGGGAAAATAGTTATGAGAAGATCAACAATTGTTTGTATTAACCATTAGCAAGTCTTCGTATGGTTAGAGCCAAGGGGAGTGCGAATGAATCTTAGGCAAAGACTAGTATGTTCTTTTATATTAAGTTTAGATGCTAATATGGTGAAACTAACAAAGAATGACTTAAAGAACATAGTGGATAGGCTAATGATGTTTTTGATAATCCTAACAATTTTAGAGTAATTATAATAAGTTAAAATAATCCTCTATCATCTTTAATGAAAACAACTATTCTAATCTACAATAAAATTACTAATAACTTATTTAGGAAGCATCAATAGTAATTTTCCTGTAAGCAAATTGCTACGCGACCGAAAATGTCTAAAAGATAATGAGGTAGAGGAAGTTTTTACTCTGACTTAGCGGCCTTTTAGAGAAATAAAAAAAGTAAATTGAACCGGTGTCAAACTTATAATAAAATTTTCAAAACATATTTCTTAAAAAGCCCATGCGTCGATGAGCAAAAGTGTTTTTCCTCCAATCATTGAGGGTCTGTTTGGTTATCCTCAAAAAATATAAATTTTTGAGGTAAATTTTTTTTTGTATTTGAATGTTTTAAAATTTAGTCAAAAAATTTTATTTTTAATCAAAACAGTTTATGTAAAAATTTTACAAATTAACATTTTATTTTAAAAAAGTATAAGAAATTAAAAAATTTTTAGGTAACACACGTGGAAAAGAAATATTTTATTTTTATCTCATTTTTATACTATTCAAAAATAAAAAAAATCTTTATAATTTTCATATCGTCTCACCTCATTGCATTTTTATTTTTATAAAATTTTACCAAACGAACAACAAACGAAAAGTTAAAAGCATATAAAAAGGAAAGAAAAAACACTGGACAAAAAATTTAAGGAAATGTACATCATCTGTGAGAAGAGCTACAGAAGCTTAATATGTTTTTAATTTCTTAAGCAAGAACAAGGCCAATAAATAAGCGAAAACAAAATCGTGATCTCCTAGCAGTCCAGAAATAAACGACATGTCAGGAAAGCCCATTATAACTCCAAAATCATATCTTTTGTGTCCAAGTGCTCTAAGCCCCCACCAACACCTCTTTCCTCAACGCCGAGCCCTAAGATAAAAGCCCATTGCAAGTTTAGGCCCATTAATCCAATTCAACCAAGATCTAAGCTCATTCATTGACAGGCCCACACCCACCATCTTCCAACATTAGCTCAAGACTCCCCAGAAATTTTCAGTAAACCATGCCGGAGCCCACTGCAAACGCCACTAAAAATAAAAAAATTAAAAATTAAAAATTTCTTGTCCTGCTTGATATGTGATTTTCACCGGTCATGGCGTCACTTCTCCTTCAAATTCTCTTAATTCTGCTTTGCGGACTGTTTTCAAAAGTGGCTGTCTGTTCAAAAATCAAAAAACGAGGTCCCCAAGGCTCAATAAAAGTTCTAACCACTCCACTCCAGATTCCAACGTCAAATCGTAGTTACAAATGTTCTCGTTTGCTTGATTGACTTGACATAAGCAGAAAGACCCTCTCCGTTCCCTTCAACATCAAGGCAGAGGGACGAGTTCAATTTCAAAAAGGTTGATGCAACCACTAGTTGACCATGGCACACCAACTTCATCGACTACAACCCAAATTCATTTCACCCAGGAAAGTAGATTAAGCTTTTATATTATAGAAAAGGGTACCCATGATCATGATCTCACTGGTCTCTTAGGTCGGCTAGCTACTTTTTGAATCAACAATTAGTAAGACCACAAAAGTCCAATATGGATGGCTTGATCGAGGTAGTGAAATGCCAAGGTTATACATCTCTCAACTCTCAAACCTCAGTCATTAGTATGTTGCAAACGTTATAGTGGTGACCCTTGCATAGGCACTCACGAGGAAACAATCATTGTGGCCGGTGGACTGCCTAGGATAGTTTTGATGATAAATCCCACTTACATATGTTCTATGACAATTCCTTAATTGAACTACACTCGTCTGTCACCTCTCAATCAAGAAGTTAATTCACGTGATACACAGCGGTTTAGGCAGCAGGAAGATACCAGATACTTGTGGGCAGGGTCACATTCTTAGTTTATGTAATCTCTACCTATTTCACCAAAATGTACTAAAAGATATCATGAAAGAGCATGCTATAATTGTCAGTGAATAAGTGATTCTCTTTCCAGTGATGTTCTCCCCCACTGTGCAGCTCCGCTCCCTCTTTTGCCTTTAAGTTATAAATAACAGCGACCCGTCTCATACCAGGTTCCATCAAGTCCAACTCAAATGAGCACCTTTCCATTTTCAGACTGATGAAGGTGTACTTGGGTATGACATTTTGGGTCAGCAAGTCACTGTTCCTTTTTTTTTCACTACAAAATTGCTATCTGGCGCACACTAACTTACCCGGGTTTTCAAGCTAAGCAGAAGAATTTCAGGAAGATATCAGAGTGGCAATCAGAGAATTTTCCATCTTCCACAAGCTTTCCTCTCGTATATACGAAAGGTAGGGCAGTGTTCATCGTACACTATAGTGCTCCAGCACTCGATGTGCCAGAGATGCCCGGTGGACAGGTTACAGTATGAGGCCAAAGGAACTTTAATGGGAATAAGAGAGGTAGGCAGACCTTTTCTGAAACCTCCAAACACAAGAAACAATGATCGTAGGATATGGTAGCTTGGAGATATAGGGTGAAGTGAAAACGATGTTGCAAAGTATCTGCATCTCGAGCGAATCTTTTGGGTTTTTCCCCCCTTCATTGGACGCCCACTAAGGCAAAAGACAGGCTCTACTTGGACTAAGATCTCTGGTTTCGTTAATATCAAGTTTTGAGTATTAGATTGTCAATCTGTCTTGATTTTTTTTAATTGTTCTTAGCTTGTGTATTTTATAGGTTTTAAGTAGGGGTTGTCTTGATTTTTTTTAATTGTTCTTATCTTGTGTATTTTATAGGTTTTAAGTAGGGGTATAAATGAGCTAAACTAGCCGAGTAATAGTGTGCTTAAGTTTGATTTAATATATAACAAGCCAAACCGAGCTTTACTATAAATAAATCGAGCCAAGTTTCTCTAAAATTTATGATATTTGAGCTTAATTTAAGCCGAGCTTCAATATAGTAAATATTTATGTGTTTAACTTATATAGGATCAAAAAAATTTTTAAACATTATATAAGTTCAACGTGACCTCAATAATATTTACGAGCCGAGCCAAACTAAATATTTATACAAGTTTGAACATATTGAATTTGAGTTTTAAGCCGAACCGAGCTGAACAATCCTTTGCTCAAGTTCTATTCATTGTTCAACGAGTTTATCTATTTCGAGCCGAATATTTTTTCCAATAATACAAAATTAACGATCGCGAGCCGAATCGAACCAAACTGAACATAAAAAATTCGCAAACAAGCTTGACTCATTTACGCCCAACTAAAGCCAAATGGGCACTTGTCCGATGAGAAAAGAAAGAACATCATTGTCACTAGTCCGAACTAATTAAATACTCAATATTAATAAAGTTATATGATCAATTGTGCTGTCGTTTTACATTGGTTTTTTAGAGAACTAGGTAGCTATCTTAATTAAAATGGACGGCGGGGGGCGCTTTGTGATTTCACTTGCACAAAGACAATCAATGAGAAATGTTTATCTTTTAAGGAATTCCGGTCAAGCTTGCCTTTGCAACCACTTGTACCAGCTTTTAAGTGTCTCAATCCACAATTGCAATTTGCATTTCACACTCTACATTAAACAAGCTGTTACCTTCCCCAAGTAACGTGATACATAAAAGTGCACATCATGTGTTCCTAGTAGAGGTTACTCCTAAATTTCTAATTTGTAAACAACATGCCATATTGTCCTCCTCTCGTAATGTAAACAGATAGAGAGTTGAAAACATATTATAATAAACACGTTTAACTTGCCTTGTTCTTCCAACAGGCCATTTCATGGTTCTAAAGATAAGCTTATCTTTGGAGAAAAGAAAATAAACTTGGCTTATAATGATAGTTAGGAAATTGGCCTCCCCATGAATAGAGAAGAGACAGGAGGCACAATCTGGTCACAGAAACAAAACTTGAGCAGAGAGATTGGATGAACATTAAACATTTTGGATAATTAAAGACCCAAAATCTGGCATTACAATTGAAGTTAAAATAATCCAATAAGCCCATGGATTGAATTAGAATGTAGAATCAAATGGCATGTTCCCGACAGAAGCAGAAACAATTAGTTGTCACTTATCTCGGGATTTGCAAGCAGTGTACATAACCTATCTTAATTGAGTCAAAGCTAAAGGCAAAACCAGTTTGAATGCCTGCAATGTATCTAACAGGTAGAAGTAGTTGGGAAGAAAGAGGAGAAAAGGTCGCCCATCTTCACCCGTTACAGTTATTCTATCATATTCTATTCTAGACTGTAAATCAAGTAGCCACACCCCACCCCACCAAGACAAACAAACATTGAGATATGATTCCTGCATCTTATATATAGGATAGAGAGAGAGAGAGAGAGAGAGAGAGAGAGAGAGAGAGAGAGAGAGAATTCAAGATAAAAAAGTGGGATTGAAGATTAAAATTGGGAAGGCGTGGAAAGGGACCGAAAGTAAAGATGAGAAATCACATGCACTCCTCCATCCACTTGGTGTGAGTCGAATCCAAACGACGTTTCAACTTGGAATAGCTCAGTAAACATTACTTCAACCGATTTTTACATAGTGGGTTTATTATGTACACGCTACAGGTCATGACCAGCTTTCTCTCAAAACTCTTTTCTCCGTTTTAGCATGTCAAAAGCTAGATCTTGAACATGAACCTTGAGGCTTGTCAGCATTGCTCTTAAACTACTTTTTTTTTTCTCTCTCTCTCTCTCTCCTCTCGCAATCTCTTTCTCTCTTGCTCTGGTCTCTATATGCATGCACAGCAAGCGAGTTCTGCTGGCCGGCATGTCTTCATTGTATGCATACATTTTTTTGAAGGGGAAGAAGAATAAAGAACTCACACATCCATGTTGCAAAACTTCCCGTCCATCCGGTTTTGAACGGCTTTAATGGCGGCAACTCTGGCCGCAGTGGCCGATCGGTTGGCAGCCATGATGGCCTTCTCTACCCGATCATCCATTCTGGGCACTTGAATTGCCTTCCCCGCAGCATCTCTGGCCGCCTGGTGAACCATCCGAAGTTCAAGTCTAAGTCTCCAAACCAAGGAACTAGCTATTGTCTTAATTCAACTTAGGAAGCAAATTGCTGGTAAAAATGCTATATAAAAAACTGATGTCATATCAGATGTGTTTACCTGAACAGCACGAAGCACTAGATCAGAAGTCGGTGGGTGTGGGTTCTTCAACACTCCAGAGCTCCACTCACCACACTTGACGTCCCCGTTTCGGAAAGTGTACATTCCGAAACCCTGTTTCCTGCCTTCAAACCATGACCCTTCGTAACAGTGCCCGTTGGCGAAGTGGTACATCCCAAACCCATGGACCTTGTCACCAAAGTACTCACCAGCATATCTATCCCCGTTCCTGCCACCATTTCGACCAAATTGTCATTTCATTTCCCAGATCGAGAACGGAAATGAAGACCAACAGTTTTAACAGAGAGAGTAAATTTTGTAGGGTCAATCAAAACATAAATGCTCCCAAAACATAAAGGCTCCATCAACTACCATACCAAGTTCCCAACATTTGAGGATCATAACCAGACAAGCTTGTAAATCACAGCAAAAGTCTCAAATTCAAAGGGAGCGACTACTGTTCCATCGATAAAATTCGCCCAAAACGATGACCACGACAAATATCAATACTTCCATTGGAGCATGCTTACTCAAAAATTAGAAAGAAAGTACACAGAACACAAAAAGCACTAGCAGCAAGTAAAAAAAAGAAAAAAAGTAAACTTGGTTAAAATTTTGCCCAGGTGAAAAGGTAAAAAAACAAAAAACAGAACCACTGTTCACTCCTGCAAACTGCCAACGACCAATCAAGATGGCAAAGAGAAACTGGAAAACAAACAAGCAATCACTCAGAAAAAATCAAAAAGGCTCTATTAACCAGCGATCCACAAAAGCCAAAAAAAATTCAATCAAAAGGGAAGGAAGAGAGCATTGAATCACCTAAAGTGGTAGCATCCAATCCCATGCTTGACTCCACACTTGAACTCCCCGGCGTAGAAGCTCCCATCGGAGCAGGTTTGCACCCCCAACCCATGGCTTTGCCCGTTGAGCCACTCGCCGGAGTAGCTATCGCCGGTGTAGAACCGGTAAACACC
>JAVDBV010000203.1:0-15005 GCA_032619315.1 Piper longum
ACCTTGGTAGCTACACCAGATAACTTAGCACCAGAGTTGGCACAGATTCCAGTAGTTAGTGAGTTCGCTGATGTCTTCCCAGATGAGGTGCCTGGATTACCACCTACTAGAGAGGTGGAGTTCGCTATTGATTTGGTCCCTGGTACTGCACCTATCTCTAGGGCACCGTATCGAATGGCACCGCTTGAGCTCAGGGACCTCAAGACTCAGTTGCATGAGCTATTGGATCAGGGTTTCATCAGACCGAGTGTCTCACCTTGGGGCTGAGTTGAACGCAAAATACTCGCGAGCTGGCTCGCTCAATTAATAGCCCTACCCGTAACCTCACTATTCAACTAACTTATGAAATGGTTCTTATTAAACCGATATATTGTACGACGACACACCTAGTATCCGATATTACAATTATGACAAAATGTCTATCTCTAACATCCAATGGAAGCTTGATTAAGCTTAATTTGCCTAATGTTTGACTTGCAAAAACTAAATTTGAAGTTGGCTTAAACTCAAGGGAAGTAAACTTGGCCTGGGTTTGTTTAAATCGATTGACTTGATGCCATAAATTTAGTGTAAAACAAAATATTTAGCCAATTTATAACATATTCTCTCTTAAAGTTTATTTTAAATGTTATTGTCATGCCAAAATGTCTGTCTCTAATATCCAATGGAAGCTTGATTAAGCTTAATTTGCCTAAATGTTTGACTTACAAAATCTAAATTTGAAGTTGGCTTAAACTCAAGGGAAGCAAACTTGGTCTTGGTTTTTTTAAATCGATTGACTTAATGCAAGAAATTTAGTTTAAAAACAAAATATTTAGACAAATTATAACATATTCTCTCTTAAAGTTTATTTTAAATAGGACAATAAAGCCTTGCATACATATGTTTATTTGTTTATATAATTTCATAACAATTGAGATATATTGGTTCTTAAAATCTTTATTTTAAATTGTCCTGAAGAGGGGAACATGTAAATGAACATGAAGGAAACTCAAGCTCAGTTTAAGCTAAAAAATAATACTTAGAATTGAAGACAAATTAAATGAGCTTGAGTTCAAAACAAATGAAACTCGGCTCTACTCATCCAATGAACAAACTAGGAGAAGTTTGTGTAAAGTTTAAACCTTTAGTCCTATGAAATTACCTTTGAACTAATTTTTTGTAAGATAAATTTATCATAGTTTCTTCTTCCACATGACATCTTTATGACAATTAGTTTGACTTAGAGAGCTTGGTGCACTAGTGATAGGATGAAGACATTTTGGATATTATGTCAAGCATATATCTAGTAGTGTTTGTGGCAGTTATGTTAGTTGGAATATTAGAACCCAGAGTTGTTTTCCTGATAGTTTTGTGTTAGTTCAGGTATGAACCAAGCCGAAGAGCATGTGACTGGTATTTATTAACTGTTAATATATTATAAGAATGTGTATATTGCTTTGCTTGCCTAGACACTTGTAATACCCCATTTTTCAGTGAAGGTAAACAGAAGTATAACATTACAATTCAGAAACTATTTATTAGACTATCACGTACAAATTTTATGAAAGCGGATTTTAACCCTCAAAAAGGCTTAAAATGGTCACTTTACTGAATTTCATATAATGTATGCTAAATCATACTAACAAAAAAAGGTCCTTAATCTCAAGTAGCTTCTAGCATGGGCACTCCGAGTTACGAGAGAGACAACACCTACCCATCAACTAAGACGGTAATTTTAAAAATGCATGCATGATCACTTCGAACTAAAGAATAGGTGGTCCCCCGCTATAGTTAAGAGGTTGAATTTGAAAGGATGCAGATGCATGAACTAATTTTTATATTTAGTTACAACCTTGAAGTTAGATATACTTATTTTTACGATGATGCTAAACTTAACTCATATAACAGAGGGGTTCCACATACCTACGACCGAATATTAAACTAACAAACAGAGAGGCATCATCGAGTGTCAGAGCATCATACCCTAACACCTTGTCTTCATGTGGGCTCTTCATGCGGTATGAATCGTAAACTCCTTCGACCCACATTGCTCTAAATAATTTTTTTACCTGAGTTTGTTACTCATTATGTTCTATGACTTTGAAGCTTACACATCCTATAGACAATTATTAGAATGCCCAAATATAATACCATGCACGACGATAATAATAAAATATAATGCTAAGGCACACTATTATACTTTAATACATCCACATGCATCATAACCAGATTTAAGACACTACCCCAAATCATAATATAATACTTAGTCCAAAAAATCCCAATAATACATAAATCCTAAGTACATAATTCATACAAAATTAAGGTCATTATACATAACACAATAACAACATAGAGTACCATCCCCGACCATGAGCTTCTAGATCCATCCACCAACTTCGGCCATTGACATGCAAACTCACATACATGATAAAGGAAAGATGTACGGTCGTAAAATAACTACTAATATAGCAATTATAAAACCTGCAACTAGAGTCAAGGTTTTATACTATGAACCAGTTGGTTTGACCGCTATTTTTTGTTGAGTCAATTTTAAACATGCAAACCGAGCCGAGGACGGTCATGTGTTATGAACCATGAGAGTTATGTGTGCCCAAGTCAATTACCGATGACGAGAGGTCATGTGTTAGATCCATCCACCAAGCGCCGAATTCGAGCTCAGATAGCCATTGTCGATTACCGATGATGAGAGGTCTAATTTCCCCCAATTTAATTATTTAAAATTGATGATTGTTAGCAGAACATGATACGATTAATGAATTGATGTGTTTCATATTTGTATTGTAATAAAAAAAAATGAAATTTACTTGATTGAAGTGTATTAAAACAAGTGCGAAGGAACTAATTAGATAAACTAAGTGATTGTTATAATTTAATGCAACATAGCGTAGGAAAACGTACATGTGATTGATGTATGATTGATATGCATGTGCTATATGATGTGTGAATGCATCATGAGTGAGCATTAGCTTTTATTTTGATATGTAGGTACAGAGTAAGAGCTCACCGCCTAGGCACAAGGATACGCTCAGAGCTTTTGTCAGGTCCATTTAGGACTCGTTCCTTGTTTTAAGCTCCATTATATCGTGATTTATTTTTTTATAGGTTTTAGGATGGGTTAAGTGGTGTTTTTTCGGATCCCACTAAGCTCAGACTATTTAGTCGAATATTTTTCCGTATTAGTAACCCTTGAGGATGAGATCTCTCGAGTATAATTTCAAAAATAAGATCCACCATAGGTTGCCTTTGGACCTATTGTATAAATCCCTTTCCAAGCCTATATATATAGTTTTATCGTGTTTTCAGTAAGACAAAAGATGGAAAAACCAACTCACACAGTGCACTTGGCTGTCAAAGCGAGCTTTGGATTAGCGAGTGGGCTGTTCAATTCGAGAGGGATCCTGACAACTTTCATTTGAGTTCCTCACACCTAGAGAACGTGAAGGTTTACGGGTATTGTTTAGTAAACCACATGTCCAGACTTGTGGTTCAAAACGGTATTAAAGGTGACTACCTGAGAGTACCCAACTTTCGTGCTTAAGGCCATTGTGGAGGAAATGAGAGGGCATAGGGTAAACTAGTAGTCCCAAAGGATCAGGAAAATGAAAGGAGAAAATGTCGAGAGAGACATCAACGATTGACATCCATGGAGTAATATGTTAAGGTTCTGTACGTTCATCCATGCATAACGATTGAAATATTCCATCTTGAGACGCCAAAAGTAGATCCAGATGGGTTGGGTTTGGGTTAACTGACCTAATCGGAACCAATGATATTTCAGTTCGGTTTCCGAGGGTGAACCAGATTTGGGATGTTACAACATTACTAATAGACGAGTTCCTTAAAACCCACAGAAAAACATGAAACTTTAGAAAGCCTCATGGGTTGTAAGTAAAGATAACTTATTGCATTGGCCGGTGCGCATACATGACAAAAATCATATTCATATAAGAAGCTTACCCCTTCACATCTCTATATATCACCCACCACGGTATTCAGGTGACTTGGAACAATTAAGTTAGTGCCACAATTTCTAAAAACGCACTCCATTTAAAGTAGCCTATGTACATTGCACTATTTTTTTATGAATTTTATTGATTTTAATCAAAATTATTGTGGTATGTTAGGGTTCTGTGTATTTATTCATGCATAGTGATTGACATCTTCCACCTTGAGATGCCAAGAATAGATCCGTATGGGTTGGGTTTGGGTTAGTTGACCTAATCGAAACCAGTGATATTTCGGTTCAGTTCCCGAGCGCAAACCGGATATGGGATATTACAACAATACTAATAAATGAGTTTCTTAAAACCCACAGAAAATCATGAAACTTCAGAAAGCCTCATGGGTTGTAAGTAAAGATAACTTATTTCATTGGCCGGTGCACATACATGACAAAAATAATATTTATATGAGAAGATTTCCCCTTGACATCTCTACATATCATCCACCACAGTACTTAGGAGACTTGGAACAATTAAGTTAGGGCCACAATTTCTAAAAACACACGGCATTCAAAGCAACCTATGTACATTACACTACTTTAAAGTATAAATGAATACTATTGTAATTCATAAAACCTGTACCACTCACTCTTTTATTTATGAAATTTGTAAAATTACTCGTACTTATATCATTTGCTTAGGATGGGGCTTATATAATAAATTTCTAGATTTTTAGGTCAAAAACTAACAAGGGATCTTATCCTTGTTCTTTTATCAAACTACAAAGAACTTGGCCAATTGGCCCGATATAAGAGGGATCCAATAAAATGCCACCAACATGGTCCTACGTCTAAAACTCAGATAAAATTCAACACTAGAAGTGAAGCAATAGAGAGTCGTATGGACCCGGATGAGTCAAACCACCGTCTTAAGTTGGGTAACTCACTAAGAGTAACCTAGTAAAGAGGTGGAACCCGAATCATATTCGACTTACATCAACACGCATATTGAGGCATGCCCAACACATAAGGCAATTACTTTACTTGCTTAATGAAGTCTTAAACCTCATTAGCTAACTTGATTAAGGTTTAGGATTGTAAGTACGCTTAGTTGGAAATGTCCAAACTTAGGGTTTTATCCAATGAAGTTAACATAACGATTTTTTGGATGAGCAAATGATGTCCAAATGGGCTGAAATTCAGACCAATGGGCCATGACACAAAGGGTTGGGTGTAAAGTTTACTAAGTTCTAGTCAATGGGCCAACATGATAAACATGACCCACTAAAGTCGTGCAATGGTGATGGATACATTGTTCTTGGGCAGCGTACCAATCTTTCTAAATTTGGTTCATGGGATTGGAGACTCTAAATGGGTATGAATGAATGGTAGTATTAGCCAATACCATGGGATTGAATCATGTAAAATTTTAAGTCTAAATTCTATGGATTTGGGCTGAGTGGACTTGTGAAGGGAAGGCAATGGCTATGTAATTTCTAGAGCTAGCTAGATCTAATGGGGTTGGGAAAATCACAACATAAGTTCTACTGAACCAATTACTCTTTAGCATAATGTTATTGGAACACAACCTACAGGGCGGGAGAAATTTCACATAATTTCATCGTGATTTGACTAGGGTTTTGGATTTTACATCTTACGTTAGTGAACTAGGGTTTCACCGCGTGTTCTTGAACACTCCAAAAAATTAGATAAACTAACCACGTAAATGATTTTTAATTGCTATCAAATTTTACATGTTTCCATTGGACAATTAAGGAGACCAACCATAATTTTCATAGAATTTATCAACAACTTTTATTTAGCTCACTGAGGAGCATAATCTCAGAACATGATTAGCACATCAACAACACAGTGTACACCTAACACACTTAGATGTATTGTTCAAGCCCTTAATGAGGTTATTTTAACATTGTGATCTAGCACAAACTAGCTAACATCCTAACCTACAAAAATGGATTACTAGATTATATAAACATACTAGTGCATAGCATACAAGTTTAAACAATTCTACAAGAAAAGAATAAGCTTTCAAATTTAGTCTATTACTCCTTATGAATATATATTTGCTCCAACATGTCTAAATTGTTCTTCATGGAATCATCAATATTTAACTTCTTTTAATATTAACTTATACTTAATAGATTTATTGAAAAATAAGTCAAATAAAAGCATACTCTTCGAGTGAGCATTTGATACATGCATTATTATTATAGCTATCTACAAGGCAGAAGCCCAAGTAGACATTGTTGTACTATAGTAATTATTAATCAAATCGCCTCCATCTAAAAAAGTGATTGATTCTAAACCATAATTCTTTATAACTAATGATTTTTTTCTTATTAATCTTTCAAAATTTGGTGGATTCTGTTCAAATGATTGAATACTTAATCATCATTTCCAACTCAAACGATGAACTAGGTTAGAAGAAGCTCGAATCACTTTTTTAGTATGATAAGTATAGAAATAGTCCATATGAAAATATAAAACTTTCACCATATTTTGGGCACTCAAATGAATACCCACAAGAAATTCATATGTTTGACATATAAGAATTAATCTTCTCAATGTAAACTTCATAAAAATCCTCCAATCTAATTTATAAGTTTACAATTCAACGGTGTTTGCACCATGTCAAATATTATCATACCTTTATAATTTTAGGTTCTTCACCTTTTATTCTATCCTTGTTTGAGATCAAATCATATTTCTTATTAGTAATCCATAAGAATTTTATAAGCTAAGCATATCATATTGTCTCAATATTAGAAGACAATATCAATAAATACAAGTTTATTTTTGCCATCCATACCTCTTTTTCTCAATATTTATATTATTTTCAAAACAAATTAAACTAAATAAAATATTGTTCACCCATATCAAATGATCTTAATTTCATGATTGATTTTATTCTCAATTTAAGATTCGTAAGTATGAAATCTCACGACGGTTTCACCTTTGGTTTTTATTAAATAGATGTCACATACGAAGAAAAAGAACAAACTCCAAGAATACTATTAAATAATATTTTCAATGTCTTTTTATATAAAATTAAATTCGTAAAAACTTGTTCTAATCTTTCTAGTAATTAAAATTGAATAAAAATTTCCCATCTAGAAATAGTAGAGAAATTCCTATCTTAGAAACAAAGTCCATATTTACCAATTTATAATGGTACTAATATGATACATTCTTCCATTCGAATCACAAGTAAAATTTAATTTATTTTCCCACAACCAAATCAAATCGTTTAGAATAAAAAAGTATTTTTAAAATTTTGCACGTAAAATATTAAATGTCATATAACAAGCA
Source organism: Piper longum (assembly GCA_032619315.1). Lineage (NCBI taxonomy): Eukaryota > Viridiplantae > Streptophyta > Magnoliopsida > Piperales > Piperaceae > Piper > Piper longum. The sequence continues at coordinate 7,274 of JAVDBV010000203.1, forward strand.
TATTCTTTTGAAATATACTCAAAACAACCTTTATTTTAAAGATCATCAACAATCAACTCATTAAAAATTAAAATATTTGGCACAAAATATTATGAAGACTTAGGAGCATCAATGTTCAATGAAATAAAATTGAAGAAACATTTTACTTACTCCACAACTTCTGTACCAAAAAAATAAAAATTACTTGAAAACTTTTTCTCCATTTTCTTCTCAAAAGAAAAACTTGAAAAGTTATACCACATATAATTATTATCAAAAGTTTTTATTAAGCTTTAATTCATTCACCATCTTGTGAATTCACATATGACATTAATTCATTGCTAGTTTTTAGTAAACTTATCTTAACTTTGCCTCCATAAATTTCATTGGTTTTATTCTCATAAAATCCAAACGTTCCTCACAAACTGACGTATCTTTACATCATTCATGATCTTTAAACTTTTTATCTCATGGCTTTTTTCATTTGTGTTCCTCTGGTTGTTATGATATAAGAAGTATTTATATTATACTCTTTAAAACATATTTTATTGATTAAAAAAGAATCCTTAGTATGAAAATTTTACTCTCTTATTTTTTCTCAACCTTTATTCACCCACCAAGGCTTTAATATTAAGAGTATCTCACTCATAATTGAGAAAATAAAATCATATAAAGTTGCATAAATATGTTTTTCCATACACACGAAATTAACCCATGAAATATTTTTAAGTCACAATTATTTCATATCATGTGCTTAACAAATAACAAATTCCTAATCACCATATTAAATAATTTATTCTCAGTTAACATGCTTCTCTTATAAGACATTTTCTTAAGAAATAAATTAAATCCTTTCTAATAATAGGAATTATCAAATTCAAGACATACAATCATTCACTTGTTGTTGTTGACTTGACTGTTAAAACTTTTGTTGATTGAAATTATCATTTTTTTTATTGGGCATTTTACTGAGTTTATAATCACATAAAAATCACCCAAACATATTAATATTATAATTTCACCTTTCTCTAGAGAGAAATCTCCTAAATTTATGATTATTCTCATCAAAATCATACAATAATAAAACAATATAATCCAACCCATGAAAGTAAATTCCACACAATAATCTTGTATTCAAATTGTTGGAATATAAATATGGTAAAGGTTGGAACTTGCAAACCCAATGGAAGAAGAAGACCCCAAAAATAATCTGCACCAACTTGTTAATCTCGGATCCAAGGTACGCTGAAGCACTTTCTTCAAGACAAGATTATTGTCATAGGGTTGATTCTAGGGTATAATTTTTTGCCCAAATTACCTCCTATGTGACGTATTTCTCTCTATAAACACTCAGTCTTTCACAAGTAACACAAAAAATTATAAATATTATGATAATTAGGAAGTACCCCAACACCTGAAACTCACCCAATTTCAGGCACACACAATATGAGGTTTTCAGCTACTAATCTTCACACACAAACCAATCCACAATCTTGACAATATTAACACGCCACAAGAAACATGCAAATCAAGCAAAAAGCAAGTAACTCTAAAACTATGTCCAAACCAAACTCCCCTAGTTTATTATACACAACCCTTGAATCCACTTAAGGTTTTGTACTCGGCACCAAACAAATAAGAACGTAGGCAATATGACTTTATTGGACCCTTCCTAACCTTAATTCCAATCAATTAAACAAAGTATTTACAAGTAGTCAACTCCTTTGAATACTTGATACGTTGTGAACATGCAAACCCCACAACTAAGCTTCTTATAATAAGAAAAACTTTGAAGCCAATGAGCAATCCCTACTCACAATAGTCCTCACCAATACAACCCCAAGTCATTTTCCCTAAGATGAACTTGTTTACATGCAATTCAAACAAAAAAGAATATCAAACAAGTAATATAACATAAATTTTAACTTGATCCAAGTAGAAAATCACTAATATGAAGTTTCAGTCCCCCAACATGAAAAATCGACCATGGCAACTTCAAGTCGTCTCCCCCTTAATGAAAGCTCGTCTCTCCCCATTAACTCTTCTCTGAAAATCCTCTTCAAAGAAGTCATGTTCAACTCTACTTGAATAGCATTTTCATATTTAGCCAATCAATAGATTTGTTGCAATCCATAAGATGACCAATGAGAAAGAAGTAGAATCCTCTCAAACTCTTCTCACCGCATCTTAAAAAACTCCAGCTGAATTTGAACTCTTCCATGGTGCGTCATGGTCATGTGGTTGTGCCCCTTGTCTTGACAAAGCTCACCAAGGTCACCAAACCTCAAACCCTAATACCTGATCTCACTTTAGGGTTTGGTCTTGGTACCAGCTCCACCATAACCACAACCACCTCGGTAACAAATCCTAGTTCACATAGAAGTCCATGTCCTCCATGTCCACGTGTCCATCTAATCTTCCCCCTTGAAGCTTTGTCCGTGTCCAAGCCATCCAAGAAAGTCCCTCGGTCGCCAAATCACAACTCCTCCAAGAATACCGGTAAATCCTACCATTATTAGGATTACTTGTGCAACTAGGAAACATCAACCAAATCCTGGTACGCTGGTATCCAGTGCTCAGTCCCACCTAGCGCTCTCATGTAAGCCTCCCGATATTACTCATTCACCATTTCTTGGTACTACCGGTCGTTAGTTCTTGGTACTACCGGTCGTTAGTTCTCGGTATGCTTGGTACTCCCAACCTTGATCCGCCGAAAGTCGACAAGCTATTGCCGATAGCCATGCTCAGACCCGATGCTCAATCACCATCATTCGGACTCTCAGTATGGCTTGATCACACCCAGTAGTGAGTCCAGGTAGTAGTTACCCATTAAGCTTGATCATGCTCAGCCATGCTCGATCCTTGGAACCCATTATAGCATCTTGAGGTTAACCTGTAGTGATAGAGCATATGTGCTTGGTACACCTCCACCAATGCTCAGTACACACTCCTTGTTACCAGACGAGCTATTTTAGGTAACCAATCACCAATTCCCGCTATGATTGATATCAAGTACTAGTAATCATGCTCGATTCTACTCCTTGGAACCCAATAGCACATCTTGGTATCCCAACAACCTCCAAGCACCATAGTTTGATCATCCCTGCGACTATAACATGAATTAGTATCGGTAAATTGTTTCCACCACTTGGATAGCGCCAACTACTTGTCATAGATTCGGGATAACCACGAACAAACTCCATACCCTAAGATCCTGTAAGTCTATGGACTAGACCGGCAACAATTAACGTTAAATTTTGGTTAAAAAAATGCAAATTAAGTTCATACGCAAAGAAATAGTTAAAATTCAAATTCTAAGTCATACCATAAAATACAATATAAGATAACCAATGCTTGGAATCAACTAAGACCCATGAAATGAATCAAAATTCCACTGCCATGCAAACAGACCACAAAAAAGTGATTACTCTTTGCATTTCATATTGATTTTTTTCATATTTCAAGTTGTCTATACTTCAATTTTATTAGTTTAAGAGTCTATTAGAAATTATTAATAATGCGAGAAATTATTTTGATTTTGGTGTAAAAAGTGCTAATTAGTGTTGTTCTATTAGGGTATAAGAGTTAGAAGATGATCTGGAACGAATTTGGGGTGAAATCGGGACAAAAAGCATAACATGGAAATTGCAACTGAGATAAAAGTGCTTGAGTGCTGGGAGCAGAATGCTCGAGCACTAGCCTTTCGGTTAAGAAATTTTATGGTCGAGAGCAAAGTGCTCGAGTGCCCGAGTGCCTGAATTTTGAGCGCTCTAGAGCTGGTGGCGGGAAAATTAATTTTTCTAACATTTTTGGAGATCATAGATGAACCCACTTGCAATATTTGGGTAGACCTTTATAAACTTTATTAGGGTTTAAAGAGAGAAGGAGAACAACTCTGGATGGCGAAGTGACAATACGGAAGATGGGAAGGAACGATGAAGAAGTTGGATCAGAAAATGAAGATACTTTGTCAAAAAGAGTTGTTCTTATTTTGATTTAGTTTTCTTTGTAATTAAATGATGTATTTCATATGACATATGAATTTTTTAAGTTTAATCAAATATTTCATAGAGTAAATTCTTTTTAAGGATTTTCAATGACACCTAGTACATGGATTAATAAAGGTTGTTAATTTTTTTTATGTGATTGTATTTTTCGATAAGTTATTCTATTTCATCCTTAATGCTATCATTAGACTGGTCATCTATTATTAGATCTAGAGATTTAATCTTGTCTAAATATAGAAAGATTAAATTTATCATTGAATAAAATAGTATTTATTCATTTGTTTTGGGCGATTCGCATTTGAGATAGAGATATACTCATATGTCTTGGGTAACTGTTAAGGGCAAAACTTAGAGTATCATTTTGCATACATAATTTCATAAAGATATGGAAGTTGGGTTAACGATAAATCGTGAGATTATCATGAATAATTAAATCTCGTGGTTAATGATCTAAATGTACAATTCATAGTTAGAAGTTATACCTTTAATCATATAGAGAACTAGGTGAAATTGAAAATATTAAGTTTGTCATCTTGAAGTCAATAGTTGATTTAAATATTGCATGTTAGATTAATTTAGTTGTAAGTCATAATTAAATTATACATTGAATTTTCTTTCATTTAAGTATAATTAATTAAATTAGTTTTGTTAACTAAAATTTCTACTACTAATTCTTCGTGGGACGATACTTTCTTATTACTTTTATTACTAGATTCGGCACGTGAACTTGTGTTATTATTTTCACATTAGCAGATAAGGAGAAAGAAAAGCGAGAGAGGATGAGCACTGCCTACTTCCATGTTGGAGAGCCCGATTCCAAGGACCTCGCCCCATCAATATTGAAGTCCCTTCGTCTTTGCTTCCAATTCCAACGTGCCACCTCCCGTCTACTCTGTTAGTCATATGTTTTGATGATGAAACACATTGAAGGCATTTTCACATTGAATTAACTAAAGGAAAAGTTCAAGTCTTGAGGTTTCAAGGATTTTGAAGCATTTCAGTTTGGATTAGACTTTGAAATTTTGATTGGTTGATCACTAGGCAACCAATCAAAGTGCATGTATGGAAATCAAGTTTTAATAGTTCAATTGGCAACTGATCATGCTAACTAAAGGACTTCAGCATAGCATTTTGTTACTGAAGAAGATATCAGAAATGGATAGAACTTTCATATCTCCATCTCAAGAGATTTAAGCCAAGCTTTGAGAGGTCGTTCAGATGAAGGATTGAAGAATTGCAAATGATCGGCTAGGGTATTCGACAACCAAACGTTTGGATGAAATCAAATCTACCCATTAGAAGAGCTCATTTTAAAGTCAAACCTCACCATTTCAAGCATGTCGAAAGGAGAGAAGCTCTTGGCTATAAATAGATGGTTTGGGTGATGGTTTCGAAAAAAAAGGGAGAGAATAGAGATTTGGAGAAAAACATGCGAATGAAAGAGACTAATGTGATTTGGTGCAAGATCAAAGATGCAAGAGTTGATGGTGCAAAGAGTGCAATTTTCAATGTGATTGATTATATTGTAAAAATCAAAGCTGTGTGGCTTGTGATAAAATATTGTACCCCAAGTGGGTTAGGAGTGGAAGAGTGCATCCCAACCAATTGGTGGAGATCGGTCAAAGGTGTGTTGCTTTTTCTATCTTCAGTGGTGTTGCTCCAAGATGATGGAATGTGTTCAGCTAGCTGCCTTAGCTTGGCAGAAGTTTGTGAAGGAACTAGTTTGGCTTGTCTTCTCCTCGGTGGAGAGTTTTTAGAAGAACAAGTTGGTGCTCGTTGGTGTACAAGTGTTTGCCATTGTGAAACTTGAAAGATCCGGATAGAGTAGAACTCTAACAGTAAAGTACCAAGTGATTAATCAAGTATAAGGAGTTCAATCTGATCATTATAAAAACTGATCATGAAATATGAAGTGAATTATACTTTGAGTGAAATGCAAATAGAATGAGTATAACTCTAGCAAATCAACAAGTGGTCTATTAACAAACTTGTAACCAACTTTATATGTTGGTGAAATTGTCAAATCATGCATATGTTGTGAGACAAATAGGTTTATCCAAAATAGATTAAGTGTAAGAGAAGAAATACAAATAGTGTACACAAGGACTTTTAGTGGTTCCCAACTGGTACATCCTTTCTTCTACACTTCCACATCATACAGTCAGGCAAGGCTTATATGCTTCACTATGGGCAAAGTGAATGTGTGTTACAACCCAAATGTACAACCACTTGTCCTTCACCAAGCAAGGCTCAATGCTTCTTAATACATGTTTGTTCTTCAACCTTCACCTATAGCTCGACTTCACAAGAAAAACTGGACACTTACCAGTACAAGACCACTCAACCCCACTTCACACCCGAAGTGTACAACAGCCTCTAGCGCAAGCACTCACCACACGATCACACCCAATCTTGTTTACAATAATTCCTTACAAGATCAACAAGATTTTGGCATTGAATTCACTCAAGAAATTTAAACACGCTAACCAATTGTAGTACACTCTCTTGAAATCAAAAGTTAAGAACTTGACAAATATAGCTTTAACAAAGCATACCCAATATGGAATCCCAATTCTCAATCTTTTTTGCTTAATTTTCTTCTTATGATTAAACCATTGAACCTCCAAACTTCCTTCATAGACCAAGCTCCCTATTTATTTCCAAATAGTCTGTTACTTCTCCATGGCTTCGACCACTCGAGTTATTAATATTAAGGTTCCTTCAAAATTCAATACTAATTTCCCCCTCAAGTTTGAATCCAAATTCAAATAAGCCAAACACATTCAAAACTTTAGGTTCCACTTATGTATTCGGCCCTCAAGAAGTCATCCAGGACTTTCCAGCCTTTATCCAAGTCCAAGTGTTGAACATCTTGATTGAGATCATGTCCAAGTCCAATGAGCATTATGTCCATAAAAACTGATCGCGAAACATAAAATGAATTACACTTTGAGTGATAACCGAATAGAATGATTATTACTCTAGCAAATCAACAAACGATCTATCAAAAAATTTATAACCAATCTTATGTGTTTGCAAGCTTGTCAAACAACCATGCATAAAATGTGGGAAGAATAAGTTAATCTGAAATAGATCAAGTGTAAGTTAAGAAGTACAAACTGTGCACACAAGGATTTTTTAAGAGGTACCCAATTAGTACATCCTCTCTACTACACCACTTTGTTCTACGATTAGGTAGAGCTTCCAAGCTTCATTATGGCCACACCGAATGAGTGTTACCACCTATGTGTATTACCATTTTTCCTTCACCAAGTAAGACTCAAGTGCTACACAAGCCTCTTGTCCGTCACCACACTCAAACTCGAATCAGATTCATTAGGTGTGGTTGTCCTTCACCCATTAACCTCTAGCTCGACTTCACAAGCCAGAAATTGAAACTTACAAGTACAACACCACTCAACCCCACTTTTTATGCATGGTTAGAACTCACCACTCAATCCTTGTGTGCACAGTTTGTACTTCTTAACTTACACTTGATCTATTTCAGATTAACTTATTCTTCCCACATTTTATGCATGGTTGTTTGACAAGCTTGCAAACACATAAGATTGGTTATAAATTTTTTGATAGATCGTTTGTTGATTTGCTAGAGTAATAATCATTCTATTCGGTTATCACTCAAAGTGTAATTCATTTTATGTTTCGCGATCGGTTTTTTGGACATAATGCTCATTGGACTTGGACATGATCTCAATCAAGATGTTCAACACTTGGACTTGGATAAA
>JAVDBV010000204.1:0-26780 GCA_032619315.1 Piper longum
CGATTGGGACGAAAGGGTTGCGGACGCGCTTCTTTTCTTCGAAGAAGGATTCAAGGTCGGATTCGGCTGCGCCAATCTTCTCCAGGGAAGGAACAGCTATGGTGTTTGCTGGTCGACGACCATCGACAAGTGTGGGTACGGGCGACAGGCATGGGCGACGGGCGCTTGCCGACTGGGCGCTGGCCGACTAGGCGATGATGACTGGGCACTGGCCAACTGGGCGACAGTGACTGGGCAATAGCGACTGGGCGATGGCAGCTAGGAGACGGTGACTGGTCAACGACGACTGGATGACGGCTGACTGGGAGATGGCCAAATGGGCAGTGGGCGACAGGGGATTTTTTTTGTCGATAATTATTTTTTTTGTAAAAATAAGAAAGTTTTTGACATTTTTTGTCGGTAGTTATTTTTTGTAAAAATAAGAAATTTTTTTTGTTATTTATTTTTTTATTGTTTACAAAGAAAATATGAAACGTCACGCTTTCTTTTCGTTGAAAGAAATATCGAGTCGAGCTTATTTGAGTTACGAGTTAATCAAGTTACGAGTCGAGTCTAAATCAAGTTGAGTCGATCAGAGTTTAATAGAACTCGTGATCGACTCATTTGTCATCAAATCGAGTCTAGTCATAAATATCGAGCTATCAAGTTGAGTTATAAATATGATGAATTTGGGCTGGGTCGAGTCAACTCGTTAAAACTCGCAAGTTAATTCGACTCGTGAACAACCCTAATATGAAGGGCCGCCGCAAGCTACACTGGATTATAACTACACATCTAATGTAAACTTTGAGCTCTATATAAAAAAATTATATATGTAGAAAGTAAAGTTTATAAATACGAGGCTGATGAATTTTTATTCTTTTTTGTCATGAATATATCCTATTTTTTATTTTTTTTAAATGTACTAGTTTAAAGACATTTTAAAATTAATTTTATGACAACTACTTTTATAATTAAATGTATTACATTCATTTGAAAATCTATAATGTCCTAATTTTTATTTTTACATTTATCTACGTAGGTTTTGAACAATAGGACCTTCTAAAATGCTCAAAATTGGCGTGCACCATGTAAAGCTATATCAAGTTGTTTCACCCTAGATTCGTTCACACTTAAGTGGTTACGTCAAGTGTTAGGGTTTGTAGAACCGAAGTGCTTTTACCAATCAAACTAAGTCGTGCCAAAATAAAATACAAAAAATATCAAAGACACGAGTTAATTTTTTTCTACATAGTTCTTTAGGGCCCAATATAAATCTCTAAGTTGCCCCATTGTGGGTTTGTTCTACAAATTTATTATTTTCCTTGATTTGTTATAATTTACACCAATAGTGATTTTTTTTGCATCCACAAATGCCCGAAATTAAATGGCCCGGTTGCTCTCCAAATTGTAAAATAAACCTCACCAATACATTCCGAAAGTCAAAAAATGGTAAGGTACCAAATTTCAGGACTCGGGAGCAGGGGAAAGCCTTCGAATAAATACCTGAATAAGTTGGGATGAATAGGACTGGACCAGGTCAGTTCTAGCAAAAAATTGAGTTGGACTAGGTCGGTTCACGAAGTTGGACCAAATGGCGTACATGGGTCTGGGTCGGTACCGAATGCGCAAGGAAGCTCGCGGTGTACGGTGCGCCAAGGCAAGTTGGATCGCGAAACGAGTTGTAGCAAGATTCGGACTCGGTATAGACTTTGTTAGGCCATGGGGCGCCGTGGACACGGTCAGGAGTTGCAAACGCGCTCAAGCCCAAATGAGTACCATGGACCCGTATGCATGCTGGTGCTACCGGCAGCGGTGAGGGCGACGGCGACGGTTGTTTCCGACTCCAAAGAGCACCCAGATCGACAGGTTTCCACAATAGGAGTTTTTTGACGGTGTTATGGTGGTCCGATAACGTCCCGGGCTGCGGTAATGTCGCCGAAAAGTTTGGAAACTGCCTATTGTTGCCGGAACCTTGAAGACGGATTCAGGAGACGGTAACCAATTTCAGCGGTGTGGCTTGGTTCGGTTCTTTTCTCCAAGATTTGGGAGACACCTTGAACGTCGTACTGAGGCTGGAGATGGTGTAGATGTTATATCTGCGGGAAATTGAAGATCGGCGAATATGTTGGAGCCCATGATCGAATCTTCTTTCAATCTAAACCTCAATCAATCAATTGAAATATGAAGATTGCATAGAAAAAAATAAATTCGAATTCAATTCACGATTCAAAACATATCAACAACAACCCCCATAAACCCCTCTTCTCTCCCTTTTATACAACACTTTACCTCTGTTTCTACCCATTTACCCCAGTACTATCCAATTACATTTCAAAAGACTCCGCCTGCCCGCTTACTTCTCAACCACCATCTACCTTCTGTAATTCATGTAACATTGTCTCCCCCTCTACGGGAAAAGAAGATTTTTTTGAGTATGTTCTATTTGATACTATTGGTAGGAGAACCTGATTAGGGTTTAGGGTCATCCATTGTTGAGTGTCGAAATCTAAGACATGCCTTGGGCCAAGCACTTCACTTTCCTTAAGCTGTGAAAATGCTTTATAAATTAGGGCTAAGAATACCATTTAGGCCTCAACACTTTCCTTTGACCCCGTGAATAGTGAGGATGAAGTAAGAGAGGATGCTGTGGTTGGTATGGATATTGAGGACAACGTGGATTATATGGATATGGAGGCCTCTCCAACTCCCATCAGTTCCATTTAGTTCCAGTTTGGGTTATCAAACCCACATGTCCCAAAATCCATGCCTTTTGGTAACAAGCTCTCTCCGCCTCTTCCACGTGGCGCACAAGTGGACCATCAACTCATAGTCACTTGTCATCAGCTTTCCGGCTCTGTCATATAATCCTCATACTTTCTAATACCAGAATAGCCAAGATTCAAAGAAACTAAAATGAAAAAGGTTTTGCAGTAGGAGAAAAGTCCTACGTAGAGTTGGGAGGAGACGAGGGGAGAAAATAAGAGTTGGAGGAAGAAGAATGTAATTTATTCATTGAGTTCAAGTTTACAATTCCCCGAGCATTTGTATTTTTCTTCGAACTTAAAATTAAAAATCAAAGTAATGAGAAAGAAAGTTGCTTTTGGGTTTTTTTGTATATCATTTGGTTTTTTTATATACCATTACGGGATTGAAATATCAAACTAGAAATTGAAAGGAAAATGTTTTTTTATCTGTGGTTAAAAAAATTAGTTTAATTTGAAATTAAAAAAAAACATTTTGAATAAGGTAGTTTTATTTTACACAAGTTCTACCTTTAAATTCATGAAGTCGTGATAAATTACAGCAGCCCGCTGCAAAAGATGGTGATTCTGTCTTCGAGGTCATCATCAATTATGGCTGCACATTTTGTATATTATCTAGCCAATAATACACTTTTCGATCAATGGCACAAAACCCATGAAGCCTCACAGATCAGATTAACAGAAATCACAGCAATTTTACAAATATATCATGTCAAAGTAGAGAAACTATAATTAACACTCTTTAAAGTTCAACAGATTGGAAGGCATCATAGACATGATTTTTTTTTTTATTTCTCTTGTACCATTAATTCTTGATTCCATAGATAGTGATAGTAATAGAATTCAGTTAATTTTCTTGTACATTGAATAACTAATTTGTTTCATCAAAATCGAAGCCACAACTAATAGTTTTTTCATTGAAATCTTTGAAATTGATTTCGACAATTACTTCTTTATAGTACCAGGATTTTGCTCTTGCAAAACTCGGTTGAAGAGTGTAACATAAGTTAGCTGCAAATGAATTCTAATATATCATCTCGTTCTGCTCATTCCATCACCAAGTTCAGAAACAGACATCAATGAAAAACAAATCGGCATTGTTGCACTCGCAATATATATGCAGCCAAAGCACTTAAATTCACCTCAGAAGATCAAGCAAGAATCAGATCGACACCGCAGAAAGCTGCCAGTTCAAATATGTGTGTTGACCTCTTAGTTTTGTCCCAAACAAAAAAAGGACAACACATAATTTTTACTATAATTACCTATAATGAGCAAATAATAGATTCCACCATAAAACTGGCACATTTAAACATACTGAGCACCATAGCAGATACTTGTGGTATCCGCCTAACCTCTACCCTCTGCAGCCGATTATCTTGGAGATCCATGTTTACTTTGTTTGGAAATAATTATAGATAACCGCAGCGATGGCTAAAAAAATAAACGAAGCAAGCAATCCATGCAGGAAGCTCGAGAGACAAAATTATCAATTGCTAACCAACTTGGCCAGCAGCCTTTTGGTCCAAGTTTTGATTCTCTACAATTTTTACCTTAAGCCTTCAAATCGTCGGACATGGCCGATGGTATACAATGTGTGGTAAGTATATCAAGAGTTGCAGCTTTTGCTGTCTTTGTTTGTAGAACAACTATCTGCAAAGCCAAAAATTACTCTAGTAAAAGGTCTTTATGTTAAAAGGCTGCATTCATAGTTCTAAAATATGACAAGCACCCTACTAGAATACATTCTAATCTTCCATTTAAGAACATCCACACTGCAAGTTCAACAAAGTTTCAAAATCCGACTCTCCTGACAACTAAAAAAAGTTCATCATGTAACATTTAAACCATTTCGATTTTGATCAATAGATTTTGATGTTCAAGTTCCGCTCATAATATAACATTATCAGCAACAGCATGATAAAAAAAATGAAAAATTAAAAAAATCAGATTGATGCTCAAATGATGTTGCACCAAAAAATACAAGGGAACAAATCAAGAAAAAACTTCACAAACCACCAACACCAGTTAAAAATTGCAATTAAAGCCCCAAGCAAGTAAATTAGACAACCAATTTGTAAATCTTAGGCTTAACGATACTGCCTGGACAATAATGATATAAAGCACATAATATGAAAGAACAAACAAGGATGCACGAGAGCACGAAAGAGAGAGAGAGGAGAGAAGGAGAGAGAGACCTGTTGATATTCCAATTCGAATTTCAAAAACTCATCAGTACAACTTTCCACCAAGTGTGCTAAGCCCTTTAAATTCTTGACAGGGTTGCCATTGAAAGCAATAACCTAAACATGCGGAGAAATGACTCACTCCCACAACAAATAAAGTATGATCCACGTTAAACAGCAAAAGCATCAGCTTCATCACCATACCTGTGTGTTCACAATGTCTTCATATCCAATATTTATATCGGCCACAAGAACCTGAAACAAGCAGTAAATACCATATAGTTCATACATCACCAACCGTTTACATGGCTAACATGAATATAAAAGAACAAACAACTTTAGGAGAAGTGTTGCCTTTTATTTATAGATTAGAAACAATTGTTACCTCTCATCATTGACAAAAAATTAAAGATCTACATTGCAGATATAGCAAGCAAAAAAAAGTTCAGTGCCAAATTAAATTATCTTTAACAATAGGCCTGTGGGACCCACGACAAGGTATGTGTCGTGAAAGTGTTCAAGTCCCAACAATACCTCAATTAGTAGCACCTTGCTACACGAATACCAAGACGCTCATAATAACTAGACTTAAAGCAATCTTATAATACACACCGCATGTCCTTTAGCATCATTGTATAGGATAGAAGGCCACAACTTTACCCACGTCCATTAACACAACAGGCCTTTGATAAGTCATTTAAGAAATGTGCTCCTTAAATTGGTCTTCAAGTCAAAGTTTTGGTTTCTAGTCATACCTTACGTTGTAACTAAGTAATGTGTGTGTGCAGAGGACAGTGACGATGGTAGAAAGTAACTTAGGGATAAAGATAAGAAACAACCTTCTTTTATGACTTAGGGTTAGAGAAGATCGTGGGTTTCAAGCAACATACAAACCATTACCTATATGTGCATATTAACTAGAATATGTACACCAAAAAACTCAAAGATCGCAAGACAAAATACAAAATATGTCAGCAACCAGAGAAAAGAGTAATATAATTTGTCATGTGGAGAATATTCATAAAGGACGAACCTGAGAAACCACTACAAGTTGTTCATCTTCAGATTGTGCCATAGAATGCAAATGCTTATCCAATAGCTTGACGGGTGCATCAAACTCATAATCCTTTCCATACTGCACATATCAAACTAACATGACTTAAAAAGGAAAAATCAAGAAAAAGTCTCTGAAACATTACATACTAAAACAAAAGCAGTGAAAAAAGATAACTACAAACTGTTGAAATAGAAACGTATTAAAGAAGTAAAAACTCACCTCAGATCTCAAATACGGAACAGATATGGTCGTGAACACAAATCCAGCAATAATATAGTATGAGGGAGGTTTTCCTTTAATATGTGCAGGCACAAGCCGTTTGTGTGTTGCAAGCTTTATATTGAATTCAAGAGTTTCTGAATTACGAAGAACTTTAACAACTGCATTCTCTCCAGTATATTTTTGAGAAACAAGATAACTGAAACCGATGCGCTCCCCATGCCTGAAAGGAACTAAAGAAACAACCCATACGTTAAAGGTAACCTTCACACTTTATCAAAAGAATCAACATATATTATATGTTATTGAACAGCAATCATCTTCATTGAAGAATATATTACTGGCATGCACGGACCACCTAACTATCCATTTTCTCAACTTTGTAACCATAGTACAGAAAAACATTATATGCAACTCAAATAAATTTGGCAGATCATATGAATGCAAGAGTAAGATACAACCCTCATAGAATCTAAATGAGGAGGGGAAAAGTATTCATTTTCCTTATGACTATGTATGGTCCTTTGTAAAACTATATGATTCTCTTAGGCAGATTCGATCACTCTATAATCAGGTGCTACTTCATTAGATCTATATCAAGTAAGTTCACTCGTCTTTCAACAGGAAGAAAGTGAATATGGCATAATGAACAAAAGTGAAACAGGGTGAGCATATGAGACATGATCCATACTAATCATATATGTTAGAGAGTAATTCTTAGCTTGTTCACGTGTGGCATTTGCTTTTGCTCAAGAACAAACAAATCTAATTGCTTTTTCAATTGGTGTACACAAAAATAGGTCAGCAGCTACCATTTCACCTATTATTTTGTGCTTTACAGTTGTAACATCACATCTCAACTTGCTGTTACTTACACAGCACAGGAAACAAACAAAATGCTCAAATATTAGAATTTGAGATATCATAAAAGAAGAAATCCAGAAGATAATCATAGGTACAAAAGCTTTAATCCTTTAAATAGGTAGAAACCGGACAAAAGATGCCCAAAATATAACAAATGATCAATAATTTTCACATCCAAATATAGTAAAGGGAAATAATCAAACTTTAAATCATCAGATGTGAATCAATACCTGTGCCATCATTAGCAATGTCAACTCCATCAAAACTAAGAATAATATCAGATGGTTTCAACCACAGGAACTCAGGAGATGTAGGCTCTATTCTTCTGATGCGAACACCCTTCTGACTTGGTGCCATTCCCATGGCCTTCCGCAGATCAGGGTTTTCCATTTTCTGCCACTCAACACCAAGAGATGGGAACCCTAAAGTGACCAAAAATGCACAATATTGATTTGAAGTATCCCGGATAAACAAAGTACATGATGTTACGTACTAAGCAAATTATAGAATCAAAAAGTCAATTTCAAATGGTGATAAGCACCTAGAATGCACATTTGTATACGTAGTACATCAAACTCCACGTCCATAATTACCTGTGTATTCTCCAGACTTTTCATAGTCTTGAATGAAGTGTGTAATGACAGGTGTAGGTATAACATACCCTATATTTTCCGCATCTTCATGTTTAAGGGACTGAAAAGCTATTCCTACACATTTTCCTTTGTCATTAAATGCAGGTCCACCAGAATTCCCTGAATTAATGGCTGCATCTATCTGAAATTTTATGGTTCACAAACATCGGAATATAAGTAGACAGACAACCAACCTGCAGCATGAAGATGCCCTCAAGCATAAAACTAGTAAGCATGGAACACTATTAACCTGCAGTCCCAAAAGCTCAGTGGATCCATGGACATAAGATAAAATCTCCATTCTTGAGACAACACCACTAGTAACAGATATTGTGTCTCCTCCAATCGGATAGCCAACAACAGTCACTGCATCCTGGAGTGCAGGCAAAGGTCCAAACTCCACAGGTAGAACACCCTCCCAGAACTCGTCATCGTTAACAGTGAGCAGGGCTGCACAATATTCCTAATCAACTAAGGCACAAAGGAACCAAAAAGCCTATCATCTAGAGCAAAAGATAAAAAGCAGTTCCCCCCAATATATATCATCAACTAAAGGAAGCTTTCTCAAGAATATCACATGGATCCCCAAAGCAGTCAATATCACCCAAATTGATACTATCGTACTATGAAGAGTTTCTTTGTTAATATAATAAAACAAATTATCGGATAAAAATTAAAAAGACGTTGACTTTTTGCCAACAAATATGAAATCAAGTACAGCATTCTACTCTTCCAAACCATTCTAACAATCGAGACGATCTATCGGAGGAAGTGATTGCACAAAAAAAAGATAGCTACAATACCAAAACAATTCAAACTGACTACAATCCTATCAAATATGATCCAAGAAGATTTTTTTTTTTTTTGGCCAGTCATGAAGTTCGAGAACGTAGCATAAAGAACATTGCTTTAGCACCGCATACCGATATCGCACTCGGTGCCGATGGCAAGCACAGTGGCCAAATACTTGGCATCAGACCCGCGCTTCTTGAGCTTCACCTGGGTATGATGCTCCACCGAATGCGCATTCGTCAACACCCGCCTCCCCCCGACAATGAACCCGCTGCTGCTCGAGCTATATTGCCTCTTGCGCTGCCATGGGAGCGAGAAATTGGGCTCGGTGTGCACGCAGAAGACCTTCACCACCGCGTCCATGGACGGCACGACCTTGACCACGCTCTCCCATCGCGGTGGGTCGTCCATGGCGACGGCGAGGTCGACTCCGTCGGCGGAGGCCGGGGAGGCGCCGTCGAGGGACGACGCCGTCGAGCGGGCGCGGGTGAGCTTCAAGCCGGCGACTTTCTCGGCGGAATCGTCAGGCTTTCGGCCCCGCTTTCGCTTACTTCCCTTCATCCTCGCCGGCGGCGGCGGAGGTCGGAGCTTTCGCCGGCGATCTTCGGCCGGAGGGTGAAGGCGTAGGTTGCTGGGCGGCGAAGGGAAAGGGAAGAGGAGGCGGATCGAGTGGTTTGGGTTTTATAGGATTTTAGTTTTAGTTTGAACCGGACCGATTTCCTTGACCATGAATTGGTTTGATATTAGGAGAGATTTACGATTAAACAATGAAATAGCACTTGTATAACAAATTTAGGATGTATTTATAGTTAAACTAGACAAAGACCCAACTGATGTCAGGGGTATATTTAATACTTAATAATTAATAATATATACGAAGAAAATATAAAATTAATTTCAGAAATATTATGATATTATTTTTTATAATACAAAAATTATAGTTATACACATATATTAAAAAAATTAATTCAAATTTTAATAACTTAATAAAATTTATTTTTAAATATTTTTAATTGAAGTAGAATCATACTCTAATTTTTTTAATAGAAATAACTATATGTAAATAAATATATAAAAACATTACAACTCAAAATTTGTTAAGTAATAAAATTTTATTTGATTGTATAATTAAAAATATATTAACATTTATTGTGAAATAGAATCAATCACGGTTTAGAAAAGGCGGCGATAAGAGTAAAAAACTCCCGTAAGTACATATAATCATTAGTTTAACAACCTAGGTTTTCTAACATGCATAAACCCTAAACCAAGGCCATTTACATTATCCTACTGATGTTGTAACACCCCAAATTCGGCTGGCTCGTGAACCGGACCGAACCGTCGCAGGTCCTGGGTGGATTTACTCTCGGCACTCAAGATGGAAGATATTGATCATTATGCATAGATGAATGTACTAAACCCTAATATGCCACTACGTGGATGACGTACCAATCAGTTCATACTATTCACATGCGCAATAATCTATTTTTCATATCTTGCTATTATTATCCATGTCCACGTACCCAAACCATAACAAAACAATCAAAACTGTCAAAACAAATATTTCGTCGGCAAGTATGTGTATGTGTGTGCAAGGGAGGTAACTGCTCCTCTATCCAAGCCGACATATACAATATTCAATCCTCACCTGCATATATATAAAGAGAGAGAAACGTCACTAACAAGTATTAATGGTCCAAAACATAACTAATACCAAATTGGCTATGAGAGCAAACTCTCATATGGAAGAAAACAGCATGAAGTCCCTGAAGAGCATCTACTGAACTGAAATTATCTTCAACTGAACTGATCTACTACTGCTGATGCCTTAGCATTTTCTCATTTCTCTTTTTGGTCCCTTGGGACTACTGTCATATTCTTAGTCATTTTTTTTTATTTCCATACCCACTCGCATAGCACAACTATCAGTAATCCCGGCTTGGACTAACACACGCCGCTTGCATAGCATGTCGTCGGTATTTCCCAACTTAGACAAGCACATGTCTATAGACATGGTTGTCAGTAGTTCCGATCTTCGACTGGCACATGCCGCTAGTGTACATAGTCGTCATTAGTTCCATCTTCGACTTGCACGTGCCTGCTCGTGTAGTACGGTTATCGAAAACATGAAAACTACATATATGTATAGGTCTTGGTGAAGATTTATATAATAGGCCCGAATGCATCGTGAGCTGAATCTGAGTTTCGAAAACAAACTCAAGAGATCTCATCCTCGATGGTTATTAATTCGGAAAACTATTCAACTAAATGGCCTAAGTAAAATGGGATCCGATAAAACGCCACTTAACCCGTCCTGGAAGCATTAAATCAAACATACAATAGAACAGAGTATAAAATAGAGACAAGTCTTAAACGGAAATGGCAGAAGCTCCAAGCGTGGTTGTGCGCCTAGGCGGCAAGCTCCTACTCCGTACCTACACATCAAAACTAAATACTAACGCCCGTTTATGATACATTCACAAATCCTATAGCATACACACATAAATCACACATCAATAATAATCAATACAAGTTTTCCTAATCTAGGTTGCATTAAATTACAATACCTATTTAGTCTACCTAATTAATCACTTAGTGTTTATTTTAATGTCACAACATCACATACATCTATATTTTTATTAGTATAAAATACATAACACATCAATCATTCAATCATACTATCCTAGCATGTTGTGCTAATAATCATTAATTCTAAATAATTAAATTGAAATAAATTATACCTTGCACATCGTCGATAATCGGCGATGGCTAGGGTTTCGTCGCGCGTGGCGGAGCTCGAATTCGGCGCTAAGCTGCGTCCGACATTCGATCAGATTCAACTGGACGAACTCGGTGGAAGACCAGGCAATTCCAGTTTTTCGGCATGTTCGGGGGTTTTCTGGCTAGTCCCGGTGTTTTCCCGACAGCTCCCACGATTTTCTTACGACTGTCACAGCGGGGCAATTGGGGGTAAGGGTCGGCACCGTCTTGATGAGCCTGACCCAATGGTGGTGATAACACAGCCGACCGCGACGACGATGGCCGTTGGTGGTGGCACCAAATCTGACCGTGTGGTGGGTCACTCCAATCGGGCACACGGCCGGCCTTGCCGTCGGCACTGGGTAGGGGGGAAACATCGGGGAGGTTGAGGGCGTGGTTGTCGGTGTCACTGCAGTGGCGGCGTAGCTCGGACAACGGCAAATCGACTCAGGGAATGTCGCGGTTCGTGGGGCAATTCCAGCGTTGTGACGGCAAGTCAATGGCCGGGGTTGGTCGGGGTGGCACGACACGACGGGGTGGCGTCGATCGGCGGCAGGGCTGCGTCGGTGATGGCGGTGGCGACAAGTGAACAGCGGTGGCGAGGGTTTAGGTGAGGAAAAGTGTCGGGGAAGGAGGTGATATACCTCAGTGGTAATTTTGTAAATAAGTATTGACTTGATTCCCACTCGAGTCAAAATAATAACTAGCTCGTAATAAATCCTAAAAAAATCTAAAAATTTTGGGAAAAATTCCATAAAACAAAACAAACACCACAACATCCAAATGACATGCTCTATGACTAATAACTCACCCTAACTATCCAATAACGTGTCCTAATACGTTAATCAGCCTAAACTATTTCTACGATTAAATCAATAAAAAGAAAAATTACTATATACTTTCATATATTGTAATAACTCATCTCACATCATCTCATCGACGTTATCATCATATATTGAGGTATACATGACTCTCATCACTCATAACTCACGCTGGTCTCGACTCAGCATGTGATATATGAACTGACTCGACTCAAACCGACGATTGAACCGACTGGTTCGTTGTAATAAAACCTTGACTTGAGTCACGGGTTTACAAACGTGCATACATAACATAAAGTAAATAAAACATCACAACGAAATAATTTCTACAAGTCATCATTATCAACTAGTAAAATTATACAGCTGTGGTACTAATCTTGACTCACATGACTACTACCGTTGTGGTAGACTCTCAAGCAAGGCTACCAATCAAGATGAGCATATATTGGTATCGCTCCATCTGGTCAGCATGGTCTGTTCTGTCTGAAGTCCCTATCTACATCATCCTCAAGTTGGGGTGAGGTCCATCATCGTAAGATCGGTCTACTAATATCGACCTGCACTGCAAACCCTAATCAGTACTGTGAAGGTACCTCTATACTCAGGGCAAGGCTCAAACCTATATCTCAAGGTAAGGACCTAATCATGCTGGCGGAGCATAAGGGAATCACTATCTCTCTAAAGAACACTCCCTCGCTGAACCCTCTATCTATGCCCCATAATCTAACACGAGTCTAACTCTTCTCGTCAGCTGGCCAATCCCCCAATAGGTAAAACTACGTGTGTGACCACCTACTAACCATCCTAATCTATGTATGCTGGTTGTTGCTCATGAATGCCTATCAGGCTATGTTAACAATCAAGTCACTGTGGATGTCTCATCTAAACACATACTATCATGTTCTAACTTTGTCCATGCATATCCCTATGAGACTGTCGCTAACAGTGTCTAATTACATCATCTTGCAATATACACCAGACCCAAGGGTATCATTTGCAAGAGCTCGTAAAATTAGATCCTATGTTATCTCATCAAAATAACCTCTGTTTTTCTAACTCCCCTCTATTCCGCTGATACCACTATAGCTACGTTTTGTCCTCAGCTTCGACCCTACTAAGCTCTAACTGATCTATTCGGCCGACGGATGAGCAAGAAACGGACGGCGGTAGTGTGTATCTGGTCGATGGTAATGCATCTCGTTCGGCGATCGTGCAATCGATCGGCGGTTGTGCAACTCGGTCGATGGTTTTGCACTCAATCGGCGATTATGCACTCAATCGGCGATTATGCACTCGGTCGGTGGTTGTGCAACTCGGTCGGTGGTCGAGCGCTCGGTTGGCAATTGTGCATTCGATCGACGGTTGTACAATTCTGTCGGTAATAATACTATCTAAATGCTAAAACTCTAATCCTAATCCTATACATCGTAAATCCACTACTCTCTCTAACATCTTTGAGCTGCTAACAACTCGGTTCAGCTTATCCGGGTGTGCATTTAGATCAGGTCATATAAATATACAAATTATTATTCCATAAAAGGCATTAGATCGGGCCATATAAATATATCAATATAACTCAATATTTTCGTAGCCTAGAGACCAACTTTAACGGCCCGGGTTTTCAAACATATATAAACTCTAAAGCAAAAATAACAAATAACATATTTTAATGAGAATTTTACAAAAAAAATGTATTATTATCGAAAATTTATGATTTTAGGGAACTGTTATTAATATTCATAATTTGAGGGTAATAAATTTCTAAAAGACAACATTGCCCGTAATCCTTAATTATGGTTTGTAAAAACCATTCTAATACAAAATGGAGGGTCAAACTATTATTTTCAAATTTATTCCCTTAAATCATAAATATGGATAACAGTCCCTGAATCATAAATTTCGGATAATAGCATCTTTTTTCATAAATATATCTATTTTAATGTACATGGAAAATACTTTTTTTAATATTAATTAAATACCATTTAAAATTTTTAACAAAAAAAATGGATGCTAATTCTTCTTTGAGAGAAGAAAAACAAAAAATAAGATACAAATTGGAATGATGTTAATATCCAAATCATATTAGATTTAAATATGGTAATGCGATATTTAAAATTACGATTCTACCATTACAATTAGTTTTATATAATATAATAAATGGTGGGTGAAAATGAATATTAATTGTATCAATAATCAAATTAGGCATTAATTAATCCCAAATGTGTCATAACAAAAAGTGGTGATTAAGAAGCTCATGACCTTCTCCCTCCTCCGCCACCTCCACCCCAGCGCCATGGCCGCCGCCACCACCACCAAGCTCCCACCTTTCCCCCACTAAACCCCACCCACACCCGCCATTGAACATCCGCCCGAGCTCCCAGGCCATGACTCCGCAGGTGGGCTACTCCATCGAGCTCTACTTCGACCCCGCCCTCGAGAACCAGGTGCTCAAGGCCTGGAACGCCCTCGCCCGGCGTCAGATCAGCACGCAGCTCATTGACATGGAGTCCCGCCCCCACCTCACCCTCCTCTCCTCCCCGGCCCTCGACCCGGCCAAGCTCCTCCACCCGCTCAAGACCTTCGCCGCCAAGCACGACCCACTCCCCCTCACCTTCGCCGCCGTCGGCGCCCTCGCCGGCTCCCTCTTCCTCTCCCCCACCCCCACCTCGGCCCTCCTGCTGCTCCACGCCCAGCTCTGCGACCTGCTCCGGAAGGAGGGGGTGGAGGCCGCGGAGGAGTTCCGGCCGGACTCGTGGCTCCCCAGCTGCGCCGTGGCGCAGGAGGTGCCCCGCGCGAGGATGGCCGAGGCCTTCTCGGTGCTCAGGGATATGAAGCTGCCTGTCGGCGGGTATGCCATGGATATCGGGCTGGTGGAGTACTCCCCGGCAAGGGAGCGGTTCTCGTTCCCGCTCGGGAGTGTCGTCCATAGCTGAGGTAGAAGGCCCTCCTGGACGTGCTTATTCTTGTCCTTCTTCTTATTAATCTTTTGGGGTTTATATGTAGCAAATTGTAGCTTCATAAGTCCCTGATTATTAAGTGGTTATTAGTTGTGGTTGTGGTGTTTTTATTGATTAGTGTTTGTAATGGAATGGGTGTAATGTGTGTCTGATTGAACGCTTACAATAATTTGGGAATTGAATTATGGTTCTTGGGAAGAATTGGGATGGTTTGAACTTTGGAACTGACTTGAAGTAGTTTGAAGTGTTTGTTTTGTGTTGAAATATCACAATCCCTGGTTTCTTCAATCAAATTGATGCATATTTTTTCGTATGGAAGATTATTTTTGGGATGAACAGTAGAAATATCAAGGATGCACACTACTTTGTTAAGCTGGAACAATCGATGCTGGAAATTCATTCACTGTTGAAAACACTTGGCACAACCTCAAGGTCCCGAGGCTCGTTGCAACAAAGCATAGGTTGTTAAGAGTTTTAATGAACCTATAGAAGCAATTGGCAGCGTGGGAGCTGTTCTTGTTCCCGCTTGGGAGTGTGGTTGAGTATTGAGGTAGAAAGGGCCTGGGCCTTCTCCTTTGTCTTATCCTATTTTGGTTTTATTAGTAGCAATTATAGCTTCAAATCTCATAATTGAGTGGTTATTAATTGTGGTTGTGGTGTTTTTATTGATTAGTGTTTGTAATGGAATGGATTTGATACCTGATTGAACACTTACAATAGTTTGGAAACTAAATTGTGGTTCTCGGGAAGAATGGACTTTGCTGAATTTTGTGTCTGACTTGAAGTAGCATGGAGTGTATCTGAATTCCTGGTTAGCTTAAACTGATACTTTTTTATGGAAGATTGTTTTGGGATGTACAGTAGAAATATCCTGGTTAGCTTAAACTGGTACTTTTTTATGGAAGATTGTTTTGGGAAGTATATTACAAATATCAAGGATGCAGACTTTTAATATTTTGATGCTTGTGGCTTGGGATGTGGTGCCCGTGCCCAAGAAAATCTTATCTTGATTTATGTGAGGCTGCGTATTGATTGTGGTATGTGTTATGCTACAAAAAAATGCAATCTGCATTCTCCTAGTAGATTACTTTGGGATGTGCAGTAGAAATATCAAGGATGCAGATGTTGTATAGGCCATTCTATCTTATGTTTTGAGGCTTGTGCGTATGTTGCCCAAGGTAGTCTTGTCTTGATTATAGGTGAGGAGTGGATATTGATTGTGGTATGTTAAGCTACAGAGAAAGGCATTTTGCAATATCATAGTCGAATTTTATTCTTTTACTCAAACTGTAGAATAAATAAAAGTCATTGAAAGAGTTCAGATGGTTTAACTGTTATAGCGCTAATTCGGCATAGTACATTATGACTCTGTTTAGTCTGGTTGGTGCATTATGTTTGATTGCTCGCTTATGCTTTCATAGTGCTATTTTTTTACAGATCATCTGTTTTTAATGCTTCATATGGCTAACATGTTTTTTTATCGTTATTGACTCATTTCTAACTGTTGATCTGTGTAAAATGCTGTCATCTTGAAAAATTGTGTCTCTTAGTGCAGTCATGTGTTACTCGTTGATTTTCCTTTGATCACGTATTGTTCATGAAATTTAGGTTTCATTATCCTTGAGATAAATCTCTTGATGATTTGTTTGAACCATTTCAATTTTTGAAGATGATGCTCAATTTGGCTTCTCTATTTTTAATTTACCATAAAAGGTTTCACTAAGGGTACTAAGGGGTTCACTATGGTGCTCAGTGTGCAGTCTGAAATCCATTTTAGATAGTGGCAGGGGCATTTTTGTGTACATTTCTCAGATTGGCATGGTTTCAAATATCAGGATTTAATAATTTTGGCATTGCAGTTGAAAAAAAAAAACCTTTTACTATTATTGAGAAGTACCCTGTTCTTAGATATATATGCATATGAAAATCTCGTTTGTTGCCATCTTTGTGTCTATTTGCATTCTTATATACCTGTGAACAATGTTTTTTGGTGGTAGCCATCCTTTGGTGTACAGATAGATACAGTGAATGATATGGAGATTTTACTCAGAATCAAAGTGCAATTTAAAAAATAAAAAAATAAAAATAAAATTGTAAGCATTGCTGCTGGTTGTTCCGGCTTAAAATGATGCAACGTTGTTGCTCTGCATTTGTTTTTTTTTTTTACTATAATAAACACGCTGCTGGATTCAGTAATTGGGGTTGTGGTTTCTTTTGTTGTGTTATTTGTGTCAATTATCATTTATCCTGGTTCGTTTACACAATAGTAAATAATACGAAATGACTTTTATATATGTCATCATTCATCTTGTCGTAATTTTGATACTTTTTTCTTCCACTCAAGTTACTTGCCTCTAAAGATTGAAAGCAATGGTGCAGGAATATGTAAAGATATCTGCTTTTCATCAATCATGCATTTGAAAACATAAAAATTGTTGGGTGCCTGGTAATTTAGTCAAGCTTTCACTCGGATGGTGAGTCTGGTAGACTGAAACTTCTCTTTACTGTTTCCATGGTTATGGAGTAGAACGACATGGTTATTAATGGATTTCGAGTGAAGGGCATTGGTTTTTATCTTCTTCTTCCTCATGATATCCTCTGGTTGCGCCTGTCTGGAATGATAAGATTTATAATGTTCAAATGATGAAGACGGATAGAAATGAAACGTCTGACTGTGCAATCGCGCTGGTGAATTACAAGTGCGCGTCTCAACAATTTCTTCGCAATTAACTGGTGAATTGCAGGAGCGTCACGGCTTAACAATTTGTTCGAAATAAACACACCAAATTTGCCATTGCATTTGGTGGAACCCTGATAATGAAACCTTTGTTATCGTTTATTTTCTTAAGTTTGATGATGAGTTATTTACTTTATATATGAAAATGTGTAAGTCCCAACTGCTGTGTTGATGCAAAATAGAAAGCTTGATTCGCTCGCATGTAATTCTAAACACAAGCAAAATCTTTCAACAATTCCACAGCTAGTAGTATTTAACCACAAACCCGGTTTGAGGTTTGGCAAAAGTCAGGCAATGTCTTAGCCATGATTCACCATTGCAAGATACACATTTCTCCACCATCATCAGACCAAATAATCTGTGAAGGGTGACATGCAACAAAATTCGAAAGCATTTCGCTAGCAAGATCAGAAGCAAGCATTTACATACAATAACAACGGGAATAATACAACCACAGTACTTCCTTTAGCAGCTACTATGATCTTAGGAGCGTCTTAAAAGAACATTGGGGGCATAAAACTTGCTTCCTCCTCTTTTTTTCCCATGCACGTTTCAAAGAAACTTCTCAACCTTGATTCCACATTACGATACAGTTCATATACCCTTCTTAGAAACATTTCAGGACAGTAAGGAATACCACCCGAATAATGAAATTTTGGGTGTTGGGCAAGCTCAGAATGGCTTTGTTCTCTAATCACATGGCCAGTTCTGACCAACTGATCATCAACTGAAGCAAAAATCTCTGGAGCTGGTGGAAATGAATGGTTCTGAGAACAATATTTGTTTGGGATAGACTTCTGCCGGAATCTCGGAGGTACAAATACAAGTTCTTTAGGTGCATTGTAAGAAGGGAAGCACAAATGTCGAACACTTCTCACATGCATGCATGAGCTAGTACCATTGGCTGTACGACACTATGAAACCTTCTGCAATCCATAGCCTCACAACTTCATGTTGGCCGAGCTCATAATCAGTAGTGAAAAGAGAAGGTACCCAAAGCCACGCTTTAGAGGAGGTAGGCAAGTAGCGGTAGCTTAATTTTAAGGCAGGACAAATTTCATCACTTGCCCCATCTTCTGCCTGCCACAGTTCATTTCTCAGTGCGTTCTCCCACCTTTCTGCGGAAGCAAGCAAACCGTAGGGTGCTGCCTATGACTTTCACTGCCAAAGGAACTCCTCTACATTTTCTCACAATTTCCCTTCCTATCTTTTCCAAATTTTCATCAACAACTTCTCCAAAAGCTATTCCTTTGAACATATGCCAACAATCTTCATCCCCCAAAGTCTTTACCTCGTAGGACTCCTCGTTACTAATACTGTTTCCAATATTTTTATCACGAGCGGTATCAAGAATTTTATTGCCTTCTGCAAAATGATGAATGACACTTTAAGGGAGTCCCATGCTTTCATCTCCCAAACATCATCCAACACAATCAAGATTTCTTTATATTTTACCATACTTTCCAGGCGACGGCGCAATGCTGAAGCTGCCATATTGAACACATTCTCTCCTGTAGCATACTCTATAAGCTCTTTTACTACCTTCTTGGAGTCAAATGCATCAGATACGCATGCCCAACTTCGTACATCAAAACTTTTTTCGACCCCTTTGGTCATCAAAAATAAGTCGGGGCAAGGGTGATCTTCCCCACTCCTCCCATTCCTGCTTTGGATATTGTTGAGCAGTTCTTCTCGCTTGATTGACCAGAGCTCAGTAATTCTTGGATTACAAAATCCTGATCCTTCTGTCGACCATAGACATCAGATTCGTCCACGGAGGCACCAATATCCTCTTCAACTCTACTTGCAATACATGACACTGGGCTTTTCCCCGCTGCTTGCGGCTTTTCCACTAGAACCTCATCTAGCCTTGCCCAGGCACCGCTCATTCTTTTATTTATGGTATTTGTTTGGGGGCTATAGTCTCCTCTATTGTCCCACAAACTGTATCTATTTTTATGTTAACTTTAAAAATAAGGATTTACCATTAGCCAACATTATCTATGACCGAAAAAGATCATCCACAATCGGCATAGATCATTTACCATCGACATAAATCCAAATACGAAAGCCAACCTATACTACTGTTGGGCATGGCCCTCTAAAAAGAACTTGTAATAAGTATTACGGGTCTCTATTAATCTAAAAATTAGCTTAAAAAATAAGGATTTCTTATTAGCCTATATACAACTCACTAATATCATCCACCACCGATGTAAGATAAACCCAACATCAGCTTGGTTACGAATTCCTACTCGCTGCTCCATCTGGACACACACAATGTTCATCTCATCCAAAAGGTTCTCCACGTCATACGATAGCTCTTTAAGATCGTCCATCCAACTTGCTCAAGCATATTTCTTGGCTTCTCTCTTCAGCATTGTCGAGCAAATCTTGAACCTTTGATATTTTCTAATGAAAAATTTTCAGCTCCGGGCCAACCTCCCAAAAGCTTAAAAGGTCCTTGGAATGGAGAAATGAAGCCAGATCTTGCGATAAAACTCTGAAACAGCTGCAAAGGGCTGCCTCTGGGGCAATCGGAAAGCCATACAAGGTTGTTGGCAAGCAAATACAAAGTGTTCAACCACCTAGAATAAGGGAAGGGCAAGACATACTCTATAACCACACAGCTGAAATGGTCTCCAATGAAGTTTAATTCTTAATTGCAAGAGTGGAGAATTATGGGAATATGTTCCGATCATGTTCAGCAGCAGCCCATCAAAGTTCCAATTTGATAGGATTTAAATCGAACCCAATTTACATAGAGTATTAAAAATATGAATCCTATCAGACCAAAAAAAAAAAAAAGTTGCACACCGGATATGATGTAACTGTAATCAGCTAGCGCAGAACAACTTAGGAAAATGCATTTTGTTATTTTAAGCACAACAGATGAAGCAAGTCATGCAAACATTCCGAAGAAACAATGACAGACTTTAACTGGAAGCATATCATAAAATGACGAGATGGGAATTAGTGTATCACTTCTGAAGTGAATGCCAAGATCGATCGAAGCAGAACCGAAGATAGATGCAAGATATTTTGGGTGTTTGATGGTCAACCAAAGTTAGAGAGTACTGTACTACTTCATTAGATCCCATTGTCGGCAATTAAATCTCACAATAGTCTCTCTTAATCTAAAAATTAATTTAAAAAATAAAATTTTTTCATTAACATATATATAATTCACTAATATTATTCATGACTATCATGTGATAAACCCAACGATTGGATTTCCTATTCAATCCGTATAGTTTGTTTTTTATTTGTTATGACTAGAAATATGTTTTGTGACAACCTTTCCCCTTCCAATCCGTTGGATACCCCTCGCAAAAATATGCCCCAAGTTCTTCTTAACTTTATATCATATGAGATATCAACACAGATACTAATGAGATAGGTTAACAGTTAACTCCCATATTATAATTATAATGCTTATAATACCCCAAGGTAAAGATATTTGATTTTAATGGGAAATTACATGAATGCCTCACTAAATTAAAATCATCATGACCAGAATAGATTATCTATCAGGGCAAATATCATATAGATGAAACAGGTTCTTTTTTTCCATCTTATTTTTATGAATGCAATAAGGGATGGAGAAGAGGATTTCCTAATGTATTTAAAGTTTCTAAAATACCATGAGGTTTTATAAATATTAATCATGCATAATAACCATATTTAAAAGCTAAAAAATTCCTTTAATATTAATATTATTGAGAACTAATTAACCTCTTCATAATATAATCACACATCCTAAGCCATGTTGGTAGTTGAGGAAACCTAAAACAGAAAATATAATTTTAAGCTAGATTTGTTTTATTGGTTTTAGGCTAAGTTTGCTCACTCTGCCGAACACCTAACTACTGTTTTTCTATTAACACATGGGATTATTGTTCTATTCTAATTATGTCAACTTAATCCATTGACATTGGACAAGGTCAGTGCCTCGAAATTATCTCATCCGCTGACCTATGCATGCCCATGTCACCCTTACCCGAAATTAATATTCTCTCTCTTATTATTAATTTTCACAGTAATTGAAATCAATACTAAGTCATGGATGGCTACGTCGATGAGCCATTTGTCAATCAACAACTTGAACAAAAAAAATAATACTTGGACTTCTATTAGATTATGAACTATCGTAGAAGAAACATTATTATTATAATTTTGAATATTGTATCGTATTGGGCCGGTTTTTCACAAAATATATTTTTAAATCTAGACATATTTTAACCCATATTTAATTAAATATAGATCGTGAAAATATATTAAATTTAAACAAAATATTTATTTATTTTTAAAATTTTGATTAGATCCAATTCTACCGGTTGCACTAAATATACCCATATAGGTATAGTAACGGGTACTCTACCTATGATTATGATAAATAGAACTTTTGATTAATCAACAAAAAGAGATTATATCAAGTAGAACTATTCAGACTTAGCCAATGTAAATGATGACAAATTTTTTCGCCAATAATTATTATAATTCGTTGCAGTTAGTTGACTAGATTATAATAGTGCTATGAAGTCAGGCAAGTCGTTCCTTTCCCGCGTCTACCTTCCTATTTCCTTTCCAGCACCAGCATTTTCTTAAATGTTTTGATTATCTGATTGCATTGGTAGCTTCCAAAGGGTTGAATCTCATCCATCTAAGACTTCTATAAAATGGGTATCTAGCAAAATGATTGATGGTGTTTTATTTTCTGGTGGAGTCAATACTGCTTCTCCTGAGAAGCTTCATCATCTTATTGGCGGTAGACATTAAAGCACAGAGAGAAAATCTTAGCCACTTGGACATATGAGCAGCTTCTTGGATCTAGCCTTCTTGACTAACGTCTGGCAGTTGGTTTTAGTTTCTTCTTCAATTGCAAGATTGTATATATCAAGCTTAGCTAATCGCTGCACTTTTGGAGGCCATTTTGGAGCTGAGAGTGATTGATCTTCTACCTCTGCAGGTATTGCTGCTAGCCCTTCTGTGCGTTCTAACTTGAGCTGGGAAGTGCTTCACTTCATTGAACATTTGTTTGTTTCTAAGATGTGTTATAGTTAACTTAATTGCATTGAACTTGTTCTTTTACGGACTTCTAGCATGGCTTCCTTTGGGCGTTTCCTTTTCCTCAAAATCATTGAAGTTCTGATTGATTTGTCTATTATCTTCTCTTGTAGTTTTGCTTTGCTTTTCCTTGTTTGTAAGATTTACTTCAAAATGTCATTGTTTCTCTGTTTTGAGACTTCTGCACTTGATTACTTTTTGAGTTTTGGAAGTGTTCTTTCTGGTTTTTCCCTATTCAAGATTGTTTTCATCATTCCATTTTTATTGGTCCTTTTAAGTATAAATTCCACCTTATTATAGTGTAAAATAATTGGGACCTTAAACATGAAAAAAATCATAACTACTCGTGTGTTTATTCTTCTTCTTCTACCTGAAACCGAAAGGTAGTTGAGGTCATGGATACTGCAGCAGGCATATGTTAATACAAATGGCAAAATTTTAATGGTTTGGGATACCTTCCTTAAGTCAATCCTCCTTATCAGACAAAATCATTGTCCATATCAGCTCTTCAATTTTTGGCCAAGACTATATGATGAAATTGACTTAAGCTGACATGAAAAAATAGGTGATTGGTGGCAAACTGCGGTCATGGGGGCAAAGCAATCAAGAGACTCAAGCTACTACTACTCACCTTATAGTCCACCGAGATCATCATATGGGGGAGCATCATCATACCCATCTCATTCTTACTATGACTACAATTCAGAGAATGAGATAAGATCCAAGCCACGCCCCAGCCGATATTCTAGAATTGGAGATGATTTTACTTCTCTTGACCAGGTATAGTTTTATGCGCGTTAAAGTAAATATTAAATGGTTCTTTAACAGCTCCATGTTATTAAGTGAATTTATAAATTATCTAAAATTTAGATGGTATTAGAGTCAAAGGGCGCTAATTTGGCTCTTGCTTTAAGTAGGGGAATCCCCTAACCATCTAAAATTTGCCACTAGTAAAACTTGGGGTGTTGTCTAGCAGGTAACAGAAGCACTTGCACAAGCTGGGCTTGAATCTTCCAATCTTATAGTTGGTGTTGATTTTACAAAGAGCAATGAGTGGACAGGTATAGTAACTAAAACTTGAAGCTTCTTTTATTTGGCATCCTAAGTTGCAATTAAAAAATAAGTCTATGAATGGATACAATCTTTTCTCAGGTACAATCTCTTTCAATCACAGAAGCCTGCACCACCTGGGAGAATCACCAAATCCTTATGAACAAGCAATTTCCATCATAGGAAAAACCCTCAGTAAATTTGATGAGGACAATCTCATTCCTTGTTTTGGTTTTGGAGATGGTCAGTAATTTTCTCTAAATCTGATGAGGTTGCATAGTATCTGTACAACATGAACAAGATCACATATGTCTAATTTCTTGATATTGTAGCATCCACACATGATAAGGAAGTGTTTAGCTTCAATGCTGAGGGAAATCCCTGTTATGGTTTTGAGGAAGCACTGCGTCGATACAAAGAAATAGTCCCTCATCTTAAGCTTGCTGGTAAGAACTAAGACTCTAAGAAATCCAACCTGCTTACTACACTTTGGTGTTTCCATGACCTCAGCCTGTTAAAAATGATCTCCTTGACATGTTGCAGGACCTACATCCTTTGCACCCATAATTGAAACGGCAATTGGAATAGTGGACAGCAGTGGCGGACAATACCATGTCCTTCTCATCATAGCCGATGGACAAGTTAACTTGCTCATACCTACCTTTTTTTCCTGTTCTATTCTTCATTACCATGAAATTTTTTATAGTATACATTGGATTAATATTGTGGATCTTTCTTGTAGGTGACAAGAAGTGTTGATACAGAGTCAGGAAACTTGAGTGCCCAAGAAAAAGACACTATAAATGCAATTGTCAAAGCCAGGTATTGCTTATGTTTCGGACAGATTCACGTGATTTTTTATATTCTGAATGTTGTTCTCAAAACAACTGCTTTTACAGTGAGTACCCTTTGTCAATTGTGTTGATTGGACTTGGTGATGGCCCCTGGGATATGATGAAACAATTTGATGACAACATACCTTCAAGAGCTTTTGACAATTTCCAGGTTTCTTGGTGTTAGATCAACCAAATGCATGTCATGTTAAATTTTTTAACCCCAGCATTTAGGATGGACCTAATATAGTTTACCTCATCTTATGCAGTTTGTAAACTTTACTGAAATCATGTCTAGAGACATCCCCCAATACAGGAAGGAAACTGAGTTTGCCCTAGCAGCATTGATGGAAATACCAATGCAGTACAAAGCCACACTTTCCCATGAACTCTTAGGGCAAGTATTTCTATGAAAAATTTTTCTGCTCCGCGATTATTAATCATTGATTTATGTTGCACTAAGTAGTAATTATCAAATATTTTAGACTTTTATTTTCTCACATTTAGTAGAAAATCCTTGCAATTGATAGATGAGAAAACTCATACACGTTCTTCAATTAACCTTGCACAGACGTCGGCGAGGTGCTGAAAAAAGGATTGCCCTTCCTCCACCGAGGATAAACAACTCTGCAAACTACGGTGGAAATTCGTCAAGATACAGAACCTCTGATCACTTCCCTGGCATTTACGGCCTTCCTCCAGATCCACCTCCAACAAACTATTCTCACAATGACCAGGTAATGCAACCACCAAGACTGAATGGCTATAATTAAATTAACAAGCATTATGTTGTTCAACATGGGCATCCTTCAATATTTTTCTTTAACAATGCAGTGTTTGTAATTTTGTTTTGACAGAGTTCATGCCAAGTTTGTTTTTGGAATGTGAAAGACATGGCCTTTGGTTGTGGGCATCAGGTAGAGTATAAACCACAAACCAAGTAACAAAGTGATCAGTTCCATTGCTCATGTAGTATATTTTTCATCATAGTAAGAAATTTTGTTGATGATAACATTTTTGTGTTTCATGTAGACATGCTATGACTGTGGAAGAGAGATGGAGTTCTGTCCATTCTGTCGAAGCCACATAACAACAAAGATTCGTCTCTATTAGGAGCAGGAAGCTTTAACAAATATATGAACACAGTCAAACGGAGACTAGCTCTGTAAATGATGGCCTTCAACTTGGGCTTTGTTACATCCTTTGCTGCCTCATCTTTTGTTGCATGGCAGAAACTGTTTGAGTTTTAATATGTTGTTTTGGTTACAATATCAATCTTTTGTTGCATGGAGGAACTGTTGAGTTTTAACGTGTTGTTTTGGTTACAATATCAATCTTGTGAGTGCCCATTCGTGTAGTTCTTTCTCGTCTTCTTCCTTTTTTCCCAGTTACTTTTTATTACGAAAAATAGGAATCTAGATAAATGGAAAACTTAATTCAAGCAAAGGATATCATTCCTGGCAATGTCTATCGATGACAACCCATTAAAGTGTTTTAGCCATAATCCAACACTTCCAACCTTTTTATTTTGAACAAATTTGCCAGAACTGTTCTCTGGGCAGTTGTTAATTCGGTTTGATTGGCAGCAGTTGTGAGCAGAAAGATGGTGCACATTGAACTGGTAAGCATGGAGGTAAAATTACAGAAGGAAGAAGAGAAACCTTGCTATTTCTATAATCCTATAAACTTGCCAAATTTAGTTTACGTATAAAGGAGCTCAACTAATGCATCATACCTGCAAAGATCAGCATAACTTGTAGAAGACGATGATATTGATGATGTCGACTTGAACCGTCAACCACGGTTCTATAGATGTGTGTTCGTTGGATGATAACAAAATTCAGGACCAAGTCCTTGCACAGCAGGTTAGCAACAATCAGTCAATATATATGTCCATGTACTAGTGAAGTTGTCAATCATCTTAGGACACTCTTCTCCCAAGCATGAAGGTATGCTACCTCTGGTGTTTAATGGTTGTTCTCATTTCAATATGAATAGCTTACAGGAAGTTTCCCTGTTTTATGGATTGCGGCAAAAGATTGTCTTAAGATTGCAGTTGAA
>JAVDBV010000205.1:0-30064 GCA_032619315.1 Piper longum
GTGCGGGTGAAGTGCTTCCATTGTGCAACGAAGTTGTGCAACTGCGTATAAGGTGTAGGCTGAGTGTTCCCGGTGAGGGGGGAATACGCCGCACGAGTGCTGCTGGGTGAACGAAAAATTTTGCCTAAGTACAGCCCCGTGACAGCAAGCATTAAAGTGTGTGAAATGATCATCCTAATATCTTCTGATGTTGAAGTAAGTTCGAAACAACACACTCTAGGATTAATATTACATATGCTAAGAGCCATTTAAGGATTTTTTGCTCAGATAAGAACTGGAGTCGTACAGGTGCTTTCCCTCAGGTACATTTATCATGCACGAATGCAATGTATCAAGCTCCTAAGAGAAACTTACTGTTATAAAGCAGGATAACCTTTTGTGTTCAAGTGGAGGTAGAGGTGAGGGCATCAATTTCAACAACATGCCTACATCATAGACAAAATGATATAAGTCAGAAATTAATGTCAAAGGAAACAATCCATGTACACTTCAAGAATTCTTATACGAAAGCTCCTTTAAAATCATATCAACACCTATATGAATATCATATAAATATCATTCCATGTGTCATAACATAAATATGTTGTCTTGTTCCTCACAATTTTCCAATGAGCATGAATAAAACTAGCTATTTTAGAAAGCAAAATTCAACACAGGCAACAATAGTTTGTAAAGCAAATTTTTAAGTGGCTGGAAAATTCCTAAAGATAACTAAAACACATTCTATACAATTAATTGTATATTGAAATTTGGCCGAG
Organism: Piper longum; assembly: GCA_032619315.1. Classification (NCBI taxonomy): domain Eukaryota; kingdom Viridiplantae; phylum Streptophyta; class Magnoliopsida; order Piperales; family Piperaceae; genus Piper; species Piper longum. The sequence continues at coordinate 759 of JAVDBV010000205.1, forward strand.
TTCACTGGCTTTAGATAGTCATATCGTCAGCTTCCTTGTTTTTAATTAGATAGACAATCAACTATTTATTACAATGGGGTCTAACCAGAAGAGTTGAAATCCTCCACTCTGCACTTCTTTACCAAAATGCATGCTTCTTTTCCCACTCATCCATCTACAGGCTGCTAGGAATTTTTTTAAGATGCTGCAAGTGCATTAGTTCACCCAAAATCTCATCTATATCTTCAAGGAGATTCTTCAATGTAATACATCCCTTTGGCCACGAACCGAATCAAATTTTTACCAAACACTAGATGATGCCTCTATATTTAAGAAATAGAATGTGTCAACCTCTAAATCGCATGATATATTTCAAGCTGGTCTTATCTTTTTCACAACAGAATCTCTTCCTTTTGAAAAAAAGGACAGACTTTTGGTATCCTAATTTCCTCAACAAATTGCCAATCCAAAATATATAATTTTAGAGTCCATGATACAAGACCGCATTTAAATAGCTGTCAAAGGCAAAAGATCACCCAAATCTGTCATAACGGCCACAGATCCTCGCCTGTTCTTCCAAATTCGATGGATGCCAGATAGGAATAGGGGCACAACCCATCAAATTTCCTTCTAACCGCAAGTTTTCATTACATCACAATTCAACCTCTTGCAAGCATCAATGGCTGTTTACTCGTTCAAAAATAAAAAAATTTAACACCATATCACAAACTACAAAACCCGGGGAAGCATCAAGAAGTTTACTAGCAAAAACCCTTGCACATACAACAGCAAAAATGGTACCTCAAAAGCTGAACATGAAAGCAGCTAACATATGCCTTCCCTAGTTGTAAACACTAAAAAGGCATGTATTGAGAATTGGTACAAGAGAGAGGAGTGGGAGAGGATTGATGGGTACCTGTTGGAACTTCGAACACGAAGTCTCCTTTGGCTTCTCCCCTCCTCTCGTGTAATATAAAGTAACCATTTTATCCTTTTAAAAAAAATATTCTAAAATACTTCGATCTTTTTTGACTAGTAATCATTAGGTTATCTGAAAAATATTGCGTGATTCAGTTGAGTAAATCATATTATATTTAACAACCGACCTCACAAACTTATTTCCAAGTACATTGACTTCTCTATTTTCCATAAAAGTACATAATCATACTTTCCATAAATCAACTTAAGTCTATTCGAAGTTAGCATTAACAAAAGTGATATTTTCGTAGAAACCCTCTACAATAATTTTAGAGTCCGTTCAAAAGATTGCATTTATAATATTCTTAATAATAGAACATTTAACAACACAACCAACCGCTTATCATTCAACCTCTTGTGCAAATTTCCTACAACTGGCCTATTAGAGTGCAAACAAAATTGAATTAGACACATTGTATTGAATAAATGTCTAACTATATTTCATATCCTGCTTAAAAAAATTATTATATGTCACAAATTGGACCTGGGGTAAAATCAGAGGAATATTCACCAAATTTTGGGCCCTCCAATAAATATTATTCTCTTAAATGGTCTGACTATGATAAATTAAAGAAACAATCATATTTATCCTCACTTGAATAGGTTGAAGTAGACCATCAATCTAGATATCCTCATTTTGCTCAAATCTCATCTTATTTCGAACAAATTAAATTGAATCCAGAATAACTAAACAAGTCAGAAGAACGTTGGGAAATGTATTTGAGAAAATATGGTGTCAATCAAGCACATTACGAACTAGATCAGACATGCAATTCCAATCCTCCCACCTTATGCCAATAATACTAAACACCAATGTCGATATGAGAAGACAATCCCAAAATAAATATAGTGTAGATTCAACCTTAGCACAAAAACAGCATCCAGTTTCTTCCGGGATATTCCTCTTTTCAAAACATCCACAATAAGTAAACACTCCTTTGCAATGCGCCAACCAAGAAGACCAAGTCTTTGTGGTAATTTACTTCTCCACCGCTTCTTCCAATCAACATCATTAAAAATATAACAATCAGGTTCCTTAAAATATGACAATGCTAGGAATTTGGTAGATAATTTACCTCTAGGAGCTCCCCGCCAAACAGCATAGTTAGACAGTCAAACTAGCATGAGAAAGATCGAAGACTCGGTTGATCTTGTCCTCGTCCGGTCCAATCCACCACCAATGGGAGAGCGGTGGGAGATGAAACAGGATCAAATGCCAAATGAGTCCAGCTGACAGCTAAAGCTGGAACCCATGGATCTAATCTCAATCTAACATTTGACACATTCCCCATGACCCAATGACAAAACTCATAAATCTTCCGTCAGCCCGCTTCCATACCCTTCACCCCTTCAAAGATTCTACATCGCGACTGATTGGATAGAGACAAATGTCTACTCACTTTCTGAGGCAAATTTCAAATTTTATGGTGATTATAAAGACGATGTCCCCATCAAAACTTTCTTAGATACGAATTGGTGATCAGAAAGACGATGCCAGCACCCTCTGTTTCCTAGTGTTGTGCTAAAATACTTTCATTAAAAAAATTAAAACAAATTCATCTCTCCTAAATTTATATAAAAAAAAAAAATTACAAGAGCGATCGGCGGTTGCCCATAGTCTCAGAGAGGCCAAAATCATACATGCCTGATCCGGCTGTCCCAGGCATGTGTCCCTTCTAGTTGCCTTTCGACGGGAACACCAGATTCGGCCTACTCTAGGGGCTGTCGGAAAAGGCTTAGGGGTGGGTGACACGAGTCCTGGGCAGCACTAGCGGCTAGCCAAGCGACCGATATGGCCGCATTCGATGGTACTTTTTTAATAAAAATTAAAACTCTTAAACTGATTTGGTTTAAACTTTTTTTTAATTCAAAGCTAGATTAGAGGATAACTTTATTATTATAAACAATATTCCGTAATTAGCCTTCATTTTCTCATAATCAAATAATATATATATATATATATTATATAAATCATCTTTCTAATTCTGGTAGAAAACTTTTATCATTTTATGTTTAAAAAAAATAGTAAATTATTCATTCTGCCCCAAAGTTGACTATAAAAATGTAATGACAGAACAATACAATGATTTATAGTTCAATATTAATTTTATTTTATTCCCAAGTTAATGATGCATTTGGTTTACTTTAATGTATGTTTGAATAAGGATTAATGCGAGTAGTTATAATAATTTGAATCTTTTAAAATTTATTTTTTAAAAAAAAATTGTTGACAAAATTTAGCCCACAATCTCATATCTCAATGCCCCTAGTTGGATTTGAAAAGAGACATAGTTAGATTTGGCCAATCATGATTGGATCCAGTTAGGTAGTTTGAAACTAACCTAAATTTGTTGTGTAAATTTAAATCAAAATAAAATTAAGAGTAGTCAAAAGTTGTTAAATAAAAATTAGTATTTATCTGTAAGTACAATATAAGATAATATTGAATCCCAAATAAAGTATCGTTTTATCATTTAATCATGAATTCTTTTTATTTTAAAATAATTTATTATAATCTATATCTGAGTAATTATATGAGAGACAAAATTATTATAAAATCGTCTTAAATATATGAATTACTCTAATATATTACAATCATTATTTTGAAAGTATGGATATAAGTTATAACTCTTATGTCTTAAATTAAAATTTACAATTACACAATCAGCCTTTATTTATGTTAAAGTAAACAACATTATAAACTTAATAATTCAATATTTTTGCCTTACTTAATATAATTTATTAGCGTGACATTGGATATGGTTTAGTCTGACCATAATATAATACAATATCTTAATTTTATAGTATTAGAATTAAAACCTAATCTAAGGATAATGCTACAATCAAATATATATATATATATGTGAATATATATTTTAATTTTATTTCAAACTTTTCAAAGATATAAAACAAAATATAAAATAAAGAATAACGAATTAGAATAATTTCTTGGTTTCAAATTCCCTTGAAAATTATATATTAATCCATTAGAAGCTCCCAGATGCAATCATATATTCCGGGTGGCCTCCATTTTTTAAAATATATAATATAAAGTAAACACTTAAGCTTTTTATATATAAAATAATATTTTTTTGACATTGCCGTATAATTGAAATTCGACTTTATTACAAACAAATAATATAATCTAAAATACCTTCATTTTAAAAGTTAGAACAAACTTGTCTTAAACTATCAAATTTTTTTTAAAAAAAATACAAAAGGGCGGCTGTCAATTGCCATTAGTTGTCAATATTTGTCTATCCCTAAACAAATGGGGGTCTGACCCCCCGACCTGGTTTAAGACAATAGGGGAAGGGCTTAGGGGTGGGAAGATTCAAATGCCCTAGGGTTTGGGTAGTGGTAGCCAAGTTGTCGATATGACTATTCCTAACAACAATTTTCTTTTTTAAAAAATAAAACTCTTAAAGTGATTTAGTTTAAACTTTATTTATTTTAAATCAAATCTAAATTAGTGGATAATTTTATTGTTATAAATAATATGCCCCTCTTCTTATAATTTGTCTTAATGTTCTCGTAATCAAGTAATATACATAACCCTCCTTTTACTAGAAAGCTCTAATCATTACTTGTTTGAAAAAAAACAAATTATTTGTTTGCCTTAAAGTCGACTAGAGAAATGTAATGAATATATAATTTTTCTATTTTATATTTATGAGATAAATTTTGACTATATAATCGAACTATATATAATTTATGATTTAACAATAATTTTATTTTATTCACAATTTAATGATATATATTGTTTACTGGGATGTAGGTTTAAATAAAAATTAATACCAGTTGTTAAAATAACTTGAACCCATTAAAATTTATGTATTTTTTAAATATTGTAAATGAAATTATTTTTTACCCAAATTTATTTATTTTTTAAAAAAATCCCTTATTGGTTTGGATGTGGCTGTTATTATCGGTCGGCTCTATTAATTCTTTTTAGGTAGATTGAACAAATTTCAATTTATTTTCTGCATAAATTTAAATCAAAATAAAATCATGAGAAATAAAAATTTATTTAATGAAAAATACTGTTTATTCGTTAATATAATATAAGCTAATATTAGATCCTAAATAAAGAATCATTTCATAATTTAATAATAAATTCCTTTATTATTTTAGAGGACTTTCTTTATATTCTATATAATCCGATTATTTACATGAAAAAATTATAATAAAATCGTCTTGAAATGTATTACCCTGGTTTATTACAAGCATATTTTTTTTGAAAGCGGGGTATAAATTATTACTTTTACTACTGCATATCAAAGTAAAAGTTCGTATTTTTAAACTTAATAATTTAATTTTTTTATTTACTTGACAGGGTAACATTAGATAAGGTTGAATATAACCTGCATCTAATATAATATTTTAATTTTTACATTATTCGATGTAAAATATAATCTAAGATAATTATAGAATCTTTTATAAAATATTTGAAAATCAAATAAATTACTTTTTTGTTCAAATAAACCTGTTTCTAATGTGATCTGGTTTTGTTTCGGCTTGAATTTTTGACTCAGCGAGATTTGGGCCAATGGCCAGCGTCGGAATCGGGTTCGGGTGAGGTTGATGGCGCAGTTCCGGCAGTCCGGGGGGGACCGATTCGCCGGCTACTTCGGCAACGGCGCGGACGCGGGCGGCGGCGGAGGAGGAGGAGGGTACGGGCGGGGGCAGTACAAAGGAGGCAGGCTGCGCCGGCATGGGAAGGGCCGGAAGTTCCCGATTGGGGCTCTGGTGGTGATCCTCGCGCTGGTGCTGTTCGTTACCTTATTCTCGTTTGGTTTCATCTCCGGCGACAACAAAGGTTCGAAGCGTATCTCCCCCCCACTTTTTTTTTTTCTTAACTGTATTTTTCTATTTGGCGTTAGGTAGAGCGCAATTTACCTGCGTAGATTGATGTTTGTGTGTATGGAGTGTTTGTTCTATGGAGATACGATGTTGGGAGAATGGAGGCTTGGAAAGTAGTGCTGCATTGCGGAGCTGGACTTGGTTAGCCCCCGAATGGAACTACACTAATTGAAGTAATTTAAGTTGTAAACTGAGGAGCTTGTACATGACAGCATTTTGGGGGCATTAGTTTAAGAGATCGCAGTTGATGAGGGATTAAAACAGTAGATGTAGCTTGTTCCTTTTGATATGGATTATAAACTTTAGCAGTTTCCTCTTCGCCTTTGACAATAGATGCGAAAATGCATGATGTAAAATGTGCGAGGTTGTGAATGCAAAATGATTGGTTCCTACCTCGGCTTGTATGAACTTATTGGAGATGGGAATATTCACATGCAAAGGGATTGTAAAAAAGGAGAGAGTTTTATGGAAGGCTTTTGTTCTTCTTGTTCCTTACCCAGTGTTTACAGTCTGTGCCTTTCGTCTCTCCCATTCCCCTTCTCAAAGTACTAATTCCTTGATCCTATATGTGCTTTCTTTCGAATGATTTATTCTGATGCCATTGATATCATTTTCCCTTCTTATAATGCTATCTTAAAAATCGTTTACTTGTATTGTTCAGGCTTACTTGCTCGTTCATTCACGTTATTTTATATTTTATTTTTAACTGAGTGATCACTTTTAATGGATTTGCAGAAAATGAAAAATTTCCAGGACTGGATGATGACATTGACAATGATTTAAAATTTTTATCCCATTCGAGGAGGGCAGAGAGGTATAAAGTGCTCAAGTTTGGTCGAGGATCGGTAATTCCTGGACGGGACTCTAGGTATTGGGATCGCGATGATCGAAGAAGAGACAAGGAGTATGATGGAGATACTTCTGAGATTGGAAATGAGGGTCAAGATAAGGTTGAGAATTTGAATCCAAAAAATGATAAGAATGGAAATAAAAAGCCTCCTTTTAAGCATCAACTGAGTTCAAAAACAACTGGGCTCTATAATGAAATTGGGCGGGACGAACTTAAACATTATGAGGCAGAGTATGAAACTTCTTTAAGGAATCTTGATCGATCAAGTGAGGATCATAAGGGTGATCATCCTGGCTTGCATAATATGGATATGGACGTGCAGAACGAGGCTGATCCTTTTGATGAATATGATGATGGTATGGACCTAGAGGATTCTAACGAGGAAGAATCTGAGAATAAGAAACTTGCAAAGGAAGAAAATGAACCAGAAAATGTCAAAAGAAATAGCATTTTGGGTGTATCATTTTCTAAGAAAATTGACAAGGATAAGCCTCCTCCAAATGCAGATAGTTTTCCGTTGAAGGCTACTCAAGGAGACAATGCTCACGATGAAACCACGAAAAAGTCTGCTATTGAAAAGAAATCTGATACAAGGAGAAAAGTAAAACGGAGGAAATTTTCTCGTAAGTTTTTTTTTTGGGGTGTAACTATCCTTGTTGTGCATATGTTTGCTCATTATAATTTGTGGGTTTGGCAATAGAAAGTCATTTGGCTTGTCAATTTGATTTAAGCCATTTGAATATTTTGATATTTCTGTTTTTGATCTTGAACAAATGTTGGTTATATAGACTGCTTGTGCAAAAATTTATTTCTTTGAAGCTTTCAAGCGTGATACTGTTGATGACTATATTCTGTAGCTCCTTATTAGCTAATGATTCCAGCTAGGGGCAAAAATGAAGCACTTTTTGTATGTGAATATGGCTGGTAGAGAGTTGGATGAATTTGTCCTATTTTCACATTCTTGTCATATGTATGATTAACAACATAGAAACGAAGTAGTCAGTTCTTATTTTTTTAGAGCTAAATATAGTTTTATTTCAGGTTTGCTTATAGCTAACCACTATTGCATTTCAGGTTCTTCTTGTGAGATGAAGTTTCTTAACTCTACAGCTCAACTTGTGGAGCCTATTGAAAGTCGAAAATTTAAAAGGTTTCAATTACATTATACTGAAGTGGAAGATAGACCCAATGGTCAAGAGAACTGGAGGCCCAAATTTGCCGGTCATCAGAGTCTTCAAGAAAGAGAAGAATCTTTTTACGCTCGTGACCAAAAATTAAATTGCGGCTTTGTTAAAGGGCCACAAGGTTATCCGAGTACAGGATTTGATTTGGCAGAGGATGATATGCGGTACATGAAAAGTTGTCATGTAGCTGTATCGTCTTGCATTTTTGGAAACTCGGATAATTTGAGATCACCAACAAATAAAGTGGTATGTTTACAAAGAAACTGGATAACTTTGTTTGCACTTTTTCTGACAGTTCCATTGTTGAGGTTCAGTAGACTTAAAAAGATCAGTTATTGAGGAAAAAATTTGTGTATTTTTCAGGTTACTCGGTTATCTAGGAAAAATGTCTGTTTTGTCATCTTTGTGGATGAGAAAACACTGGAGACATTGTCTTCAGAAGGACAAAGCCTTGACAGAACTGGTTTCATTGGACTCTGGAAGGTGGTGGTAGTGAAGAATCTACCCTATGATGACATGAGGAGAGTTGGAAAAGTACCAAAGTTTTTGACTCACCGGCTATTCCCTTCTGCGAGGTGCTTAAAACAGAGGAGCCTATAGTAACACTACTTGGTATCTCATTTTATTTTTTTGTTGACAAAAAAAGCTCTTATTGTTTTGTGAATTCTTTTCCAGGTATTCAATCTGGTTGGATAGCAAGTTGCGACTTCAAAGCGATCCTCTACTCATTTTGGAGTATTTCTTATGGCGGAAAAATTTTGAATATGCCATCTCTAATCACTATGACCGCCATTGTGTATGGGAAGAGGTTATGCAAAACAAGAAGCTTAACAAGTTCAACCATACAATTATTGATCGGCAGTTTGAGTTCTACAAGGCTGATGGTTTGAAAAAATTTAATGCATCTGATCCTGACAGGGTCTTGCCTAGTAGTAAGAAAGACATTCATATGTTTTTTTTGGATACACCATATGTGATGCAATTTAGTAATTTCACTCGTGCTATGTTTTGTTGTTAATCAGATGTTCCAGAAGGTTCATTCATCGTAAGGGCCCACACACCAATGTCAAACCTTTTCTCATGTCTTTGGTTCAATGAGGTTGATCGTTTTACACCACGCGACCAGCTCAGTTTCGCATATACATACATTAAGCTTAGGAGAATGAACCCAGAGAAGCCATTTTACCTAAATATGTTCAAGGTACTTGTTTAGCTCACATCAGCTGCAGAACTACTTTGAGATCTTTTAAGGTTCACGGAAGATATTATTCTGGCCACTTTATAAGATTTTATCTCAATTTATTGAAATTATGTGGATGTCAATGGGAAAGATTGTTATAGAATTGATGGTAGGTACTTTGGCTAATTGATGGACTGCGTCACATATAGAGAGCCATTTACAAACTGAAACAAAGAAAATAATTTTTAAAGCATATCTAGGAGACATTTGGCTGATGCCGTCTGAGGCATTTTGATTTCACTGATCTGTTCAAATCTAGATGCATTTTGATTTCACTGATCTCTTCAAATCTAGAAATCTGCAGTCTTACCTCTTAATTTGTGGCACAAGTTCTTGATACTTCACTAGACCAACCTAAAAAGCATGTGGTCTTTTTTTGGCTTTGTTAATGCTCTTGAATCCACTTTTCGTTGTTATGCAGGATTGTGAAAGGAGGTCTATAGCTAAATTATACCGTCACAGGCCAGAGGATAAGAGAAATCTACCTGTACATGCAACAGAGTAAAATGCTTAGGCTCCATAAACACGACCAACTAAAACATTTGTGCTTCACACTGCGCATGGGCATGCAGCTTTTGCCATCGGTTTCTATAGATTGTGCCACCATTTTCCCCATCATTTATGCTGAATATCTTCTTCGCTATGGTAAAAATACTTCGATTCTTTGGCAATACATTGGTCTGGTTGAAAGATCGATTTGTTCTATCAGCTATTTTGTGGTTTCTGATTGAACCAAACAAACATGTGATTGCAAAAATTAGCAATCACAAGCCATGATTCCACATGTATTAATGTTGTCATCTTTTCAAAATTTTGTTTCTGGGCTTTGTAGAGGAAAGTCAGGGTCTTCGCCGATGGCAGTTTGTAGCTATCTAACGATTGGTGTGTGCATTATGTGATTGCCATTTTGGTTGTTGGACAAACATTGAGCATGTAATTTGGTTATGAATTGCCCGCCACTGACGGCTATTTGAAACTTATTATTTTCATGATTGAGATGATATCAAAATTTTTTATGTCAATAGTAGATATGCGAGTATTTGTTCAATCCTTGCATGCATTCATTGATCTATGGAGTCAGGGTTATGCATGCAAATGCAGCGCCAAAAAAGGGTGGCAGTTGGGCGGATTGTTCCTTCTATTAGCAGGCGGTAACAGCCTACCCATGCATGCACGTAGTCACGTGTCCTTGTGGACTTTTTAAATGATTGCAATACTGTTAGACATTGTGAATAGGATTTCAGATCAGTAGCCTATGAGATATCCATTTTTTTTTTCCAAGGCTATGGTTTGTTTATACGTAATATTCTAGTTCTAGTTTTACTAGTGTTTAAATGGGAGAATTTCGTTCAAAAGCCTCGCTCGAATTAATTAGGAATTCGAATTTGGCAATTAAAAATCATTTGTACAATTTGAAGCGGTGATGCCGTTGTTGTGTGCCAAACTTTATGAAAAGCTCAAGTCGGTGGCAAATTCCGTGATACTAGCGGGCAGTGCGCGCTCTACATTGCCCATGCATTCATGCTTGCGGCTGTCTTTTAAATCAAGGCAGCACAAACATCGATCCCCAAAGAAGTAGAAAGCCCAGTGTTCCTGATGCCGCCCGTGGAAGGGAAGGATACCAGTCCTGCCGGCACAGAATATCCAAGGCATTCTCCCAATGGCTGTCCCATCTAGTTCTTTCATCTGAATTCTGTGCCACCAAGTCCTGCGGCGACAACCGTATTCATCCTCATCTAGCCTCCCTATGCTCGTCTTTACTCGGTCAGGATGAATGTAAAGAAGCTGGTAGCCCTCTGCCACAGCCAGTGTTCTGTTCGTCCAAGATTTGTCAGGAGTATCATAATCCGAGTGTGGGAAGCCGAGGAACGGCCCTCATTGTCAACATCAAAGCCCAAAACAGCAAAAACGTAACGAGGAGAAGTGGAACAAGTAGCTAATCGGCAAGCGTATCCATTGACGTAAACTGTTACATCGTGAGAGATGATTAACACCGAGACACTATGTGGCGCCTTTAGTCTCGCCTCCAAATTTCTCCGTCTGCCTGTCTTGGAAGAAAAGACATACGCTTCTTTGAATAGAGCATCCCCATTTTTAATCCCCTCGTTGTTGCCAACATATAAGAAGACTTTGTAGTACGGGGAAGTTCGGGTCGGAAGCAATCAAGGAGAAGTAGAAAGGCCTTGATTGGTGGCTGATAACAGGAAGTGGAACAGTCTTACATGTCAAATGGTTGCCGACGTAATGGGGCACCGCAAGATCTTCCAGGCCATCATTTGCTGAATGAAGGAGCCAGAGGCCATTGCATGGATCGGACATGGCCAAGTTGGGTCGTAATAGGGGTGCTAAACGAGCGAGGGAGCCGAGCTCAACTTATGTTCGAGCTTGGCTCGAATAATTCGAAATTTAGTCGAACTCAACTCGAGATCGAACGAGTTTTGAACATACATGTTCGAGTTTGACTCAAATATTTTTTATATCTTCGAACTCGACTCGAACAAACTTAAACTGTTTAATTTTTTCGGGCTCGGAACCCTGGTCGTTCATGAGGCTTGATTAAAAGTTAAATTTTTTGGGCTCGGTTCGTGAGGCTCGATTAAAAGTTAAATTTTTCGGGCTCGGTTCATGAGGTTCGATTAAAAGCCAAACTTAATTAAAAATATGTAGTTGGTATGATTTAAACTTACAATTTTCTTCAAAAGTTAATAACTTGAATACCTATCATATCAATTATTTCACTTCTTTACTAATTTATTATAGATAAATAAATATAACTAGTTATAATTAAATATATTAGTATATTATATATATATATATATAATATAAAAATTATATTATTATATTATATTATCGAGTCGAGTTAGAGTCGAATCGAACACAGCCTTACTTAAACTCGGCTCATAAGATCTGAGTTCGAGTCGAGTTTAAATTTGAGCATTTAAATATCAAATTTCGAGTCAAATTAAACGAAACTGAATACCAAATATTTACAAATTGATTCGCTTAATTAACAATAAGCTGCACTGGCATCTTATGTGGATATGGTCGTCGCTTCCGGGTAGTAAGAAATGATAAACCTGTGTCTCTTGCACACTCCCATGATCTCGAGTAAGGAGGGCACCTGTACAGGGCACGCAGAGTCAGCCTCCCAAGGATGTCCAAGAGCAAGTCGTCGGGAAGCAGGTCACCTCCTGAGTATGAGTCATTATTACTGCTAATGCATTCATGATTGCTTGTGCAAGTCTATTTGATTGACGATGGCAAGCCGTTGTTCTACCTTCTGGGCACACAACGTATATAAAAGTTTCTTCATAGTAATCTATCTATCTATACTAATATATATGAAATTGAAAATTTTTAATGCTGTACCCTACACTTAAAAATTATTATTAGTTTAGTCGGAATTTGTCATGTATCTATTTTATTATCTTATTCTTTTTTTTCTATTCATAAAATAAATTAAATTATAAATTTACCCTTTAATTGTTACAGTTAAAAGTAGAAAATCTAAATCATCTAAAATCAAACCTATTCAAAGTTTTTCAGTATATTTATAAAATTAACAAAATGATAAATATCAAATAATTAAATTAAAAATCTATACAACATATAAAACCGTAGACTTTCAACATGATAGGATCTTTAGTTATTTTATAATATTACCCTTTATTTAACATTTAGAAAAGTGTTAGTTTAATTCAGATTTGTCATTTATCTATTTTATGATCTTAATATGTCTTTCCATTCATAAAATAAAAATAAATTAAATTACAAATTTACCCTTTGTTACACTTAAAAGTAGAAAATCTAAATCATCTAAAACCATACCCTATTCAAAGTTTTTTTAGTAAGTAGATTTATAAAATTAACAAAATAATAAATATTGATTAATAAAAAAATTAAGTTTTATAAAAAATAAATATGATATACAAGACTATAAAAGCAAATATCTACTATATATCAAATCAAGTAATATAAATAAAAATTATAGAAAAATCCAAATGAAAGTGTATTATATTCTTAGTGAATTTGTATTTATGTTACCTTGAAAATAGTCAAATGAAAATAAATTGATCGATTCAATCGACTGAATATGATCGAATGAAAATAAATTAAAAATAGATATTTCTTTGTTTGACTGAATAATTAACTAAATTATCATTAAAAAATTTATAATTTTATAATCTAAAGCATAGAATATGGACTTTTCAAGTTAAATGTAACATTTATCTATTAAACTAATTTAAGAAAATAATTTTAATTTTTATGTTAATTAATACAAGAGAAATTGAATAAAGGAAAAAGATAACAATTATACGAATAAAGTATTAATATTTTTTAAAAATAATAATATTTATAATAAAAAATAGTTTAATAATACAATAAATATATGATAAAAATAAATTCTCATTTTATCTGAATTATAACCTTATCTAACCACTAACCGAATCGATCAAAAAACTTTGACCATAAACAACTAATGTTTTGTCTAAAATTAATTAAATGAATATAAATAATACCTTGTCCAATATCTGACTAACCAACACCTACCCCTTAATCACGACTGTCACCACCTGACTTATCAATTCTCATAACCTGACTTATCAATTCTCATAACCGATGCTAATATTCCAATAAACTATAAAGAGAAAAACGGGGTTTAAAATCTTAGTTTTTAAATCATCTCAAATTAATCCTTGCCATTAGGGAGTCAAGCAAGAGGCATTTCTTTCATACCTCCAAATAAGGTAAAAATAATTATATTCTTACAGGTTCGGAGCTTTGAAACTCCCAAAAATACAAAGCATCAAACTAACAGAGGCCTCTGAGACATTTCATCAAAATATCCGTGTGTTCAGGCTTCCCTACAGAAACCCGAACATAACCTCGGAGCTCTTTCTTATTGTAGTGTCGGATCATTACTCCCTTAGTTGCAAGATCTTCCTGAAAAAATAAAATGCACCCGCCAGGTATTAAGCTTTGATAATGTAATAATGCGAAAGAACATTCAAGTTGAAGAGGCGAAAAGGCAGGCATGACAGGACCAGGAAAAAAAAATCCTGGAAGTGCAAAACACCAACTAAAAGTTTATGCCATTAACATGAAAGATAAAGCAGCTATGTAGGACATTCCATACCTGTTAAACTAAATTTTGTTTGGTCCCTTTCAAGCTTTACGACAAGAGCTTAAACCATATAAATTTACAAAATCAATTCAAATTCCAGTACCTTCAATTTCTTTGCATCCATTCCACATGTCACCTCGCACAAAATGAAATTGGAATGACTGGGGAAGGGCCTCAGAAATGGAACTTCCTTCAAGAGGTCATAAAGTCGCTCTCTTTCTTGAACCAGAGCATTTTTCACCGTCTATCAATGCACAGTACATAATAAAAAATGAGAAATTATTACATTCTCAAACTGCATAATAAATTAACTGTCGTTTGAAGACCATAAAACTCTGATAGTGGAAAAAGCTTTTCAGCATGATAGCAAAGCAGCCCTGCAGTTTGCAACCCAAAAGCTAGCAATATAGCCACTCATCAGACTCAGATGAGATGAAAATTAATGCCAACCTCAAGGCAAAGTACATTTTGGTTCGGAAATCTCAATTCAGTTAAAATAATACGTACTATCTACATTAAAATATTAATTGGAGCAGTTAGCTATTTGTACTTAATATGCTTTATGCATATGAACACAATAGATTGCTAAAGTGATCAATTCCTTTAATCTTACTTAAGTTGCAAAGTTTTCAATATAACACGATAAAAAAAATACTATTCTTATCCATGACTTTCTGTCTTTAACAAAGGAAATATACAAAGTAACAAGCAATATGTACGAAAATTCCATGAAAATAATTCTCATAGTATTACCTCTAAATACGTGGGATTTTGCAATGCTGCACAAGCAGATAGCTCAGCAGCCACGGACACATTATAAGGTTGTTTTGCTCTCCATAAGTATTCTATTATGCTCATAGGAAATGCACCATAACCCACACGAAGCCCAGCTAATCCTAACCAATAAAAAAGATTATGCTGATTGTTAAGAAGAACAAATATTATGTTAAATCAGATGCTTATCCAGTACAACCAAATAGTCGCAAGAAAGGAGTTGCAGAAAATTCTTTACCAAATTAGATTCTCACCAGCCCTCTTGCTAAACGTTCGTAGAACAATTAGGTTTTCATGTTTCTTAACCCATTTCATTCTGGAGTTCATTCCAGAGAATTCGATATAAGCTTCATCTAAGATAACCAAAATTGGAAGATCAAGAATCAACAAGAGCTCCTCATCATTTATGATACTGCAGAGCAAAAAAAAAAACAGCAATGAATTCCTTCAGCCGAAATGAGATCATAAAAAACATATAAAGAATTGTCACCTGCCATCTGGATTATTTGGAGAGGTAAGAAATATACATTTTGGCTTCTCGTGCTCCACGACTTTAGTTATTTGAGGGACATTCAAACTGAAATCTGAATTCCTTGGGACTGCCATTAAGCACAAAACAACATTAAGAATCAAGGTATGCCCTCTGAATGAGACACATCATTAGATGACTCCTGCTTATCAATAATAAAATAAAGAAAGGCACAATAAGAATTAAAGATCTGTTAGGTTCGTCCAAGTTTCCCAACAAAGAAGTAGAGGACATCCAACAAAATATGTTTATTTCCCACCATTTATTACTTCATGACCATCAATGGGTCTAAGAGTTCCAATTTCCCATCTCATGGAAAACCCTTTTAAAGATCTGTTGGGTTTGTACGAGTTTCCCAACAAAGAAGTCGAGGGCCATCCAAAAAAATATATTTATTTCCTACCTTTTATGACTTCAGCACCATTAACTGCAGCATCAAATTCATACATGGTAAAAGTTGGAGGGCAGTCCACGATCTTGTCACAAGGATCAAGCACACATCTACAATGCAAAGCAAATAATACATAAAATAAATTACGTTGGTATTGGAGGCACAAGACTCCTTAATGACCAAGTCAATGTCTCATTAACTTAAGTTGAGAAATTTTAGTGAAAAAAAAATTAAAACCTCATGATCAAATCAATCAATTCATCAGCACCACATCCTGCAAGTATATATTCGGACTCAAGCCCAGAATCTTCAGCTAGTGCTGCACGTAAACGACGGCTTTCAGGATCAGGGTAGACATACGGAAACTTTATTGTCGCCAAAGCTTCAATCACCTATAGCAAACCAGAGTTATGGACTTAGGGAAAAAAAAAAGCCAACAAAATAAACCTATCAATTGAGCACCAGACAACAGCATCAAAGAAACAATAATGAGGGCAAGTTAACAACTAAATCTAAGTAGACCATCTTTGCATAGAATCCACAAATAGAGCCGATGCAATTATGCGTGTAAATTGCAAAATATAACATCAAGAACAGGATAACCTAATCATCTCGCACGTCAGTTTGCAAGTAAAATTACATGGGATTGCATAGCTAATACTTACCAAAGTTCACAACTCCATTCTGTTCGAAACTAAAAGCAGCTACAAAGCCAACTCAATGGCATATACTCATAACATTCAAAAGCGAAACTGGTGAAGAGTATGTCATTTCGATTGCATTATCAAAAAAAAAAAAAAAAGCATGCCTCTGGAGGTGGACCATATGGGTTTTCATTGGCATCCATTTTGATGATGTCCTCAGGTTTCCTCCCAAGCTGAGCAGACAAAACCTACATACAACGATGGTAACAAACACATCAAAAACCATCAAAGACACAAACTTGGCAGCACCTTTCACCATTACAACAAAGAAAAAAACCACCTAAATGCAAAATTCACCGACAAAACAAAGAAAGAAAAAAAGAATTCATCACTTCAAATGCTACCTCAAATGGCAGGATTGGTTGATAAGGCGACAACCTCCGAAGATGCTCACGGATGAACGAATCACCCTTCAACCTCGTCGGACTCGGAACCGTCGAAGAAGCCATGCAACGAACCGAACTCAAATTGAAACCGGGACAAGCACGGCCCAAGCTCTGATGCTGCTCGATCATCCGAAGGGGGGGGGAAGCAGCATTGGATGCAGCCAGCACGCCCATCAATTGTCGGCGACTGCCACTGCAACTGATACTGCAAAAATTGAGTAAAGATTGAGACTTTGTTGAAACAACAACAAGGGACAAGGAAGAGAGGTAGAAGAAGAAGAAGGTCCCTTGCCTGGACGGCGGAGATAAATTAGGGTAAGATCAGGATAATTAACTTTTTTAACTCCTTTAAAAACATAATAATAGAGCACAAGGGAAATTTCATTCATTCCTTAGGATTAGGATTAGGGTTTGTTTTTTCACTAAATAAAGCCTCTAGAGTTAATTAAATCTATTAAGTGATAGGATGTTTGGTGACACTTCTTTTTCTTTGATTTCTCAACAATTTTGATAATAAAAAAATTTAAGTCAAAATTTAAAACGGTTAATTTAACTCAGATATTAATAGACACATTTTTATTAATATACACCTGGTCAATTAAAGCTATTTTTAAATAATTCTATGGTCTAGCCGTCTAAAAACTAGTTAGCGGCTTAAACACTCATGCTAAGTATATGATTTTAGTTTTGGGTGAAATTAATCCAAGATTTTCAACATTGTTATAGTTTGAATTTATTTATTACTAACCTCCGAAGGAAAAAAGAACCATTACAAGTGTTACTGTTAGATTTAATCCAAGTGGAATATCTTTATATGTGTTTATATAATGCGATTCAAGTTTTATTATCAAACTTGACTCCATCTAATTGATTATATAAAGCATTGTTTGCCGACCATCCTCCTTTTAGTGTGATGATGAGATATGCCTATTCCCTGGTGTGACTCCTGTGATTTTGCTTACATTCCATTGTCTCTTCATTCCCTCTGAAAGTTTGTACAAGGAAACATGCTTGCCCAGTTTACTTCCAGGAAAAAAAAATCCGGACAAGGTTGTAGCCAATGTGACAAAATGGTTTTAAATAAAATCGCCAATTCATCTACACCAAGTTAACACACCTTTCTGTTCATTAATCACTGCGACCAATGACAAGCAGGCAAGGCTTAATAACTCTGAGATTCAGATACTTGAAGATTGATAATTCCATTTTCTTGGGATGCTTTGAGGTTTCTCACATGAATTGGTATTTTCTAAATTTTCTGCAGGAGGAACTGGTATTGAATGTCAAGTACCTAAGATATAAACTTGAGCACCGACGAAATCCATGGCAGCCATTAATCCCCAACAACCTTATTGATGGAAACGATTAGAATACAAGGGTGATAGAATGTCTACAATTCATGTACTGGTCCCTTATGGAACATTGATTGATCCATGTAACAAATAATACACAGAATTGAAGCTTACACACTAGCATTTGTGTGAAACAAATTATATAATCTGCTCACCAATCATGTCTACCAACCAAATATTAACACAAACATGAACAAATCAGGAATCGCTTGATGTCGGGATATTGCCTTTCACACTCTAGGTGAACAACAAGGCAAAATCATGGCAAATTTCAACAGGATACAAATCAGAAATGGAAGAAATGGTGTATGCTTGAACTTCAATATTCACAATATGTACTAAACCTTCTTGTGATTGGTTGGGCTGTGAATCAAGAAGAGCTTCTTGAGCACTTTGAACATGACTGGAAAGCTTGATTTGCTATGAGGCATCAAGCTACCTCTCTTGGAATTCTTCATTGCCTTCACATTCGAAAGATCTTCCATTTGAGCTTGATCCAACTCCGGTATCTTCGAAATATTCGTCTTACCAATGTTGGATGGCATCTTCCAAGCTGTGTCAACGCCCAACTCTTCATTCAAATCCTCCCATAGCATGTCCATCTTCTCCTCGGCCTCGAGAAATCTTGCACCAACTGCATCGCTCAGAGTAGAATTCACCCTGACCACCCGCGACGAATCGTCGAATCTCAGCCTATCATTCTTGGCCTCAGAGAAGCTCTTCCCCCTTCTCAACTCTGGGACTACTACCTCAGCTGGCTCTGGAGCAGTCTTTGACACAAACCAAAAGGGTGAAGGTGAGAATTGAGAGAAGTTGAGACGAGAAAGGGAGGTATGGTCTTCTACCACTGTAGGAAATGTGAAGTCCTCTTGCGCATCACCGTGGCCAACCATTGTTTGATGATCAAACCGGTGAAAAACCTCCTCTACAATTCTAAATAGTGAGGGAAGAAGCTGAGGTAAGCCAAAGCTTACACGTTCAACTGCCTTCCAGTTGATAAATTGTAGAGATAAATGGGATCAGATGGATACAAAACAATTGGGACCCATGACTTGAATTTCATCTTTGGCATTGCAGTTGGGCAACTTAGCCACCGGCGGATTATGTGGGTTAGATTGGGAGCTGGTCTTCCTTCACTTTGTCTAGAGACAGACATCCACAGAAATGCTAAACTCCTCTCCAACTACACCAAAAGCAATCAAAAATCAAATATCTAACAGAGGAGAACAATGGGTTTGTTTCGGTCGAGTTGTAGGACCCGACTTGGGAGATGAGAAAATGAGTTGTCTTTACTGCTTTCATATCTCAATCGGTCAATGAATAATAGGGACGGACATACAGCATTTCATTCTATGTCTGTTTTTGTGGGTTTGTTATGAATTCTCTCTACCACGAGGCTATCAAGCGAAATGCTTTGCCGCTTGCAGTTGAAGGAAGCAGCAGATTATTTAATCACGGTGTGGAGCAAGTTTTGCGGCAAGGTACCATAAATTATGTAGGTGAGGTTTAGGTGGGTTTGCTCTTGACTTGACGATACTGGAGATGCGAGGTTCACAGCAACTAGCAGTATATAATGAATTTTTTTAAAAAAATATCTGTATCATGGATGAATATTGATAATTAATTTCTACATGACTCATTGTGAAGTAAACTCATTATTGAATAGTGTATACTTGGCCCATAAGGCTAACTAAACTACTTTTTTTATTCCAAAGAAGGCTATCAAAACATTTCCTGTACTGATAAACAAGAAGTATCAAGGTGGGTCTGACCAGTGACCGGACACCAACTAATGCAGGGTCATCCCGGATCAAAGAATGTATTATCACATGTTTCCATAGTTTCCTGTGTTTCCCTCCCTTAAGAAACCATGACAATAATTGAAAGTGGAGAAAATTAAATTCCGTAAATATAACCTTTGATTCAGCTATAAGATCATCTTTCCAATAATAATACATTTGATACACACAAGGAATGAATGCCGAGTATAACATGTCTTCTAGTTCCACTCTTGAAATTGGCGTTTCTCAAAGAATAGGGCATACGCCAAAAAAATTGACGTTATGACTTCAATATGCCTTGCAAAATGTACCCATGTTCAACTGAAATTTTCTGGTATTGGCTTGAATGAAAACATGGCCGCGGTAGCTGAAAAATCTATGTGAAGCTCTTTGTTTTAAAATCCAGACAAAATTGGAACACAGATACAGGTGAGAGTTGATAGAGGTCCCAGAAGTAGTGCCAAGGATACTAGCAGGGAAAATCAGGATGCACGAATGGAATCCTGACATCTAACAGTAAGAGGGATATCTTCCGATGAAACGCCATCTTCATCAGTATGCTTAGTAAGACGAAACGACAGGGATGATGTCAAGCTTCCTGCACTCAGAATGAAACGTCCAACTTACAACTTGCCCAGTAAATGCAAGAAAAGTTTTACCTTTCATAAAATGAAGTACTCTATACATCTTATATGCTAATCAATCCATCATTTTTTCACATCTTTGTTACTTTCTTTAGGTGTAAAAGAATGCGACTCAACCATCTGGTACAAATTCAAAAAAAAATCCTTCAGAGTGAAGCCTGGCTATAGAGAAGCCTCCATTCAAACCATTCTTGGTGAAGCTGCTTCTAAAAATGAATGCTCAATTTCTTGTTATTGGCAAACAAAAAAATGAGAAATGATGGATTTTTCCAGTAGCATTGTCATTAAGAACAATAGATGTTAGATTCAATGCATAATTCACATGTCCTAGTAAAATTTAATTCAAATACCTGGCCAAATAACCAAGGAACTCCCTTTTCACAAATAAACTATGAAGGTTAGTGTAAACAAGGATCAAATAAATTCATCACAGCTTATCTAAAAACAAGCAGGAAATTTAGTCACACAATAAGCACATTAAAGATTAAAAAAACACTTAAACTTGATTAGGGGAGAATCACACCTTCATTCATGTCTTTGGTCTTGTGAAGAAGAAATGTACCAGAAAGTATTGTTACAAATCCACACATCTCTGTAACAATCTGAGTTGGATTTTGCCTGTCCCAATCCTATTTAATATGTAAACTTTTCATAAGAAATCTTCATTTGAAAAATGTAAACAAGGAAAGATCAAGCTAATAGTACAGATAAGCCTAGATTTATTACCTTGAACATAATTACACTTGCCAAGATTGTCAAGGATGTAAACATGACATAGTATATAGGAGACACAACAGCCGTATTGAATGTATCAAGCGCCTACAATGAAGAAACACCCTCTCCACTATAAGCTTATAACACCGGCAAGGTTAAAAAATCAATATGTAAGTAACAGCAAGGACTACTCATGAAATAAACATCAGCTCTACACAAAATGCCTTCCTCTTCTATTACAAGACATCTCTAATCATATCATTCCTATTCTTCTAGCTGTCATGAGATCTAAAAATTACTTTCCAAAAAATTAATTTTTTTTTAAATTTTCTTTTCCCTATTGTACTCAAATAGTTCCAAACCTGAACCAATTTTGCACAAAATTAATACTGCCGAATTGTACATAAGACTGCTGAATGTAACAGAAAATTTGTCAACATTTAATATGAAAGTAAGAAACCAATATACACCTTATTAATATTAGTATTGGATAATAAAGATTCAATAGTGCCAACTGCCAAAGTTCTTATTGAAATGTATAAAAACAGTCAAATGAAATTGTCAATGGGGAAAAAAATGGAAACTGCATCACGTCTTCAAAATCTAAAGGCATCTACTGGAGAAAAACTATGCATCCGAGCAGAGTAAAATAATTCCTGTCTTGAAATAACATGCCCTCTGGACAGTTAACATGTTAACTTGCCAAAGTCATAGCTATTCAAGAAAGTAACATAGCAACAAAGAAACCATTTTAATTTGAAATTCTCAAACAAAGCCATAAAAAAATTACCTTGTTAAGATAATTCATTTGGGTAACCACGCATACACCTACTACTATGGCAAAAACCCACGTCTGAGGATATATCAACTGATTCATTCCAGAAAATGTGAGTTTCAGTGCAATCCCAAGGGCTTTCACACTCATAACCTGCAATAAAAGATATCTTTTGGACACACATGATGCAAAATCTACAAAGGCAAGTACCATTATTGAATAATGACATACCGATAAAGAACCCACAAGAGAACAAACACCAATATACACCATTATATGTGTCTGTCCATACCGAGGAATAAAATGGAAAATAAGAACCATAGCAGCTGAGATCACACTAGCTGCATAAAAAAGGAAACCTGCACAAACACACACACACAAAATGAAGAAAAGGAAACAAATAACACATACAAATTAAATGGGGCAAAGAAATCTAAAACCACAAAAGGGAAAGCATTTGTATTAACAAGTAAAGTACCTGGCTCCGCAGCAAGCTCCCAAACCTCAGCAACAGATTCAATATTACGTTCCTGTGGTGCATGCAGTACTATTGTGATTGAGCCTACTACACAAAGTGCACAACCAAGGATGCCAAATATATGCAATCTCTCCCGTAAGATGACATGTGCAAGAACAGCACTGCAAATTATATAGAGAATAAGATAATGTACAAATGGGGAAAAACCTAAAGTAAAGTCACACCTTTATACCTGATAATTATGCTAAGTGCACCAAGAGGAGTTACAAGAATTGCTGGTGCAAATGCATATGCTGCAAAGTTAGCTATCTCACCGACAATCACTGTTATATCAGTATCCAATGTCAATATAAAACCCTGATAGACACATTTACAATTTTAAAAACTAACAGACGGCGTGGAGAACTAAGAAATCACAATTTTATGCATTCCAGCAAAATAATTCACGATAAAAAAGAAAAAAACAAAATTGTATTCTCTGTAAATATTGCACGCGGTGTTTATCTGAGGTACACAAGGCCAGCCCAGAACTCACAAGGTAAGGCCTTACCCAACAACAATATTTGCAGCTTTCATATAGCCATAACCAGGTTCAATTCATTTCTTCTTAAACAAAGAGTTTCTTAAAAACAATATACATTGACAAGCCAACAACTTGGAAATTAATCATTCATATAGATTGGCTAGGTTCATTAACAAGGGACTATCCTAAATTCAATCGCCCATAAGCACAAGAACCTCATGCTCATGAGTAAATAACTACCAGTAAGGATACGTACCGACCGTCTCTACCAATCCGCAAGTCAAATAGAGCACATATATTAATGAAAGGATAAATGACAGGTAAATATGACATTAAAATAATTGTTATAAGAGTATGAAAGAACTCACTAGTTATCATGCCGGCCCACCAAAGTGGCTCGTATAGATACGAATAACCACCAACACCTAACAGAAGACACAACAACATAGTTTTTTATTATTACAAGAAAACTACAAGCATATTGATAACAACCACCAAAAATGCAGTCAAATAAAAAACAAGATCTCTGCATCGCTCTGATGCCTAACTAATGATCGGAAACAGTAACTTATAGCCTAAACAAAAACTAGTTAGCCACTGAACGAGGTGACAGTTCAATGCAGACCACTTTTCCCTAAAATCAAAAACACCACAGGTATGCCTCGCTCCCTCAGTTCTCCGAAACGCTAAAAACTTCCAAAGCCCATTCCCAACACTCACAAAACCCAGTCCTCCATCAAATCCATACTCGTTTCCGAAGTCACAACCGGTGAAACAACAAGATTAAACCCCAGTCAGCACCACCCACCACTCACGCCCTTTCAGTCGAACAAGACCAAAACAAGACGTCTCAACTCCAAATCCAAACTTCGTACCTGCCCTAACGCCAGACGCCCCGGCCTTCTTGAGCCCCTTCTTCTTCACGATGAAGCTCGCGCCAATGAAGAAGCTCGAGGACAGCGCGAGCACCAAACCCTTGATGTTATCCGACGACATGCCCCTATAAGGCCGCCACCCGCCGCTGCCGCCGCCGCCGCCGCCACCTCCGCCGCGGCCGGGCTCCATCTCCTAAACCCCAAATCCCGAATCCTCCAACCACACAAAACTTCACATCCCATCGCCTGCCAGATCCATGCCTCCACGACGGCGACGAATCGGAATCTGCGCTGCGAATCGGAGCAGAATGAGGCGTAGCCGGAGATCGGAGGCGAACAAAGACTGGATTTTTTTTTTGGAGAAGACGAAGACGAAGAACGACGATAATAATAATAAAAATAAGTAATAAGTTAACAAAAAATAGAAAATGCTTTAATACGTTGGGGGGCTATTTAGTAAAATCACATGTCACGTCGGTGCGGTTTTGGGGTCCACATGGTTATGACTCGAGTCTTAGAGGGTCTCACATGGGCGTGTGGGCCCGAGAGAATTAGGCCCGTCGGGCCTACATGGCCCACCAAATTTATGATCCAGACTTTTTCTTCCTTTTTGCTGCTAATTCATAATTTTGACTTATTTTCTTTATCAATAATTCATTATTACTCTATCGTAAACTTGGCTGTACATGAAAAAGAATTCTATTGACTAGCTTAATTTTGTCATTAAGACACAGGAATTCAAGCTCGAGCTTGCGATTTTCGATTATTTTTTTGTCAACTGATAAATTGTTCGTTGACCAATCAATAATTGCGTGAAAAGGTCGACATATCTAATGAACACAGTGAATACAACCACTTGCATTTACTTGTTTATTTTTGTTCAGTTGTCAAGTAAATTATTCTTCTACGGCAATCATCCAACGCGAAGAAGAAGATAAAAAAGCATGGTTTTCCTCGTGCATATGACATTTATTTATCTAGGCCCCAGCAATCCAAATCCAAATAGAACCTCTCGTTACATATTCTTCATCTATTTGAGATTCTTGTCCGTTCTTGCTGTTCAAAGCTGTCAGATAAAACAGAAGCATGGACGACGACATTGCAACAAAAAAGACCAATCTTGTCGATTTGGAGGAAGGCCCAGGTGAAGATATATCACAAGCTCAAATGACACTAGAATTTAACTTTCCATTAAGCTTTTTCGGCTCTTTTGCATCATTAGGTCATAAACCTTTCACAAATGCACAGGTCCAAGGCAAACAGTGTCGGCTTTGATGTTTCCTGATTCACAAAGTGCGCAATACATGTTAATATCTGCAAGATTAAGACTACAAAAATATCACTCAAAATAGGGAGGCGCTGCAGGCCAGAGATGTGGCTTGCCACTGAATATTATTAAAATGAACAACATAATCTGATTCTGCATGAACAGAGATGCCGTTCAGTGAAAATATCTTGTTTCCAAGCTCACAACGACATATTTAAGAAGGGATCTTGGGTGATTTGTCTGGCAAGACATTGTCAGGCAGAATAAGTTGTGGTGGCACTTCACGAACAACACCAATCATAGATTCATATTCTTCATCCCTGCGAGCAAATTTCTTGCGCAACACTTTCTCAAACTCAATCTCATCAAAGCTTTTAGCATTCTCGGCAGCATGAACCTGTGCTAAATTGGTGTAGTTGGTAGCTGACTGAGAGATAAAAGCTATCTCCTCATCAGTTAGCTTCCTTAAAAACCTAGCTGGATTTCCTCCCCATACCTGCCATGTAAATGTGCAAATCACTCTACAAGCAAAATAAAGCCAGCTCTCCCAGTAAACAAGAAAATTATCCAACATAAAAAATTAAATCAATGTCATAGATGAAAAAAATAATACAGTGAACCAGAATAAAAGCTGAGAGAAAAAAAAAAAGCCTGATTAAACAACACTTTAAAATAATTGTTTGGCATGTCAAAGTCTCGACCTTGAACAA
Source organism: Piper longum (assembly GCA_032619315.1). NCBI lineage: Eukaryota > Viridiplantae > Streptophyta > Magnoliopsida > Piperales > Piperaceae > Piper > Piper longum. The sequence goes on from JAVDBV010000205.1 coordinate 26,881, forward strand.
CTTGCAGATTTGCAAAGCCTTATCAAACAGCCAATGATATCTCCTACATGTGCTACTGATAAATTCTAGTGAACTAAGGAAGTTATATAAAACAATAAAATCTTGTGTAATTTTCATTCGACTTCTCAATCTCCAGTAATTTTCAATTTCGTCTCTGTGAACATCATTCTCATTACCAAAATAAGGAAGGGGGAAAACAAAAGTTGCAGATGTAAATCTAAGTCCATGCCCAAATTAAGCTTTGAAAGAAACATTCATAATCACAATAAATGAGGAAGTTAGAAAAAAACCTCTCCAGAAGGGATCCTTGCATTCTGTCTAACAAGGGCGCCTGCAGCAACCATAGCATGCTTTTCTACAACAACTCCGTCAAGCAAGACAGCACCCATTCCAACAAAAGCCTCATCCGCAACAGAACAGCCATGTAAGACAGCACTATGACCTTCACATAATCAAGTTGAACTCTTTTAACAATGATTGCATAGTAGTTTTTAGAGAAAACGAACTGTATCATCAGATGACAACTAGAATATCTGATGTACAATTTATCAGCTCACAAACAATTACACGTCTCTAGACTCCAACAAGTGCCACTAGATTTTTTTCTAATTCATGTTACATAAGCCCAAATCATTTAATTCATATAATTAATAATAAGGAGACACAGTGGCTACCAGCACCATACCAACAGTAACATTATCCCCAATAATGGTTGGTAAAACTTTCCCACTTAGATTGGATTTAGCCACATGGATGAGAGAATTGTCTTGGATATTAGTTCCAGATCCAACACTTATGCTGTTCACGTCACCTGCACACAGCAACTTACATAGATCATATAACTTATCAATTTTCAGTCAGTCCTAATCTTTTGTGGAGTAAAACAAAGATAAAAATGGCACGTTTCTTTGCAGATGAACAGATATAAGTTCATCTTCTTTAAAGAATGCAAAACAAAATTTTGCTTGCTCGATAAATTCAAATAATGGGTGCATTCTCTTCATAAAGTCCTATCAACAGTGTAAAAGCAATCAACTTCGCCTTCGTGTGCAATGACTTCAGAACCAATCTACCTAGCAGGCATATCTTGTATGGTTGTTTGAATTAAACATGAGTGCACTGCATACTCTGATCCAGACGATAGTTAACCTAAGTGTAAAGTGCCATCTTCATACTGATAGAAATTCACATTGCTCAGGTATGCAAACCAAAAAAAATCATGAAATGGTATTGAACGGATACTTTACCTCTCAGGACACACCCGTACCAGATCGAGGATCCCTGTCCAATCTGAACATCACCAATAACAGATGCACTTGGAGCAACAAAGGCATCCTTATCAACATTAGGAGCTTTATCAAATACATTCATTAGGGTGCGATGCCTTGATACTGAAATCAATCATAGGAAAAATAACAATTAAGACCCAGATAGATGACCTTATTACTTACTACAGCACACAGCACATACACAGACAAACATATTTGTTTCATAATATTCTCTTTTATTATTCAATAAAGTGCAAGACAATAATATAAAACAAGAAAGTTAAGAAGTATTATCTCTGCCAATGCTTTTGCATTACCGGTCCCAAGTATAGATAAAGGAGGGGTTTGCATCCAGAAGGGCATCCGGCTATCTAAAATTTTGTTATTTGTAATTACATATATCCTAGTTTACAATCTATGCTCCCAACACCAAGAAGGAGAATGTTAAGTAGTATCGTATGAGACGATAGATTGAGAGACCAAGTCAAATTATAAAAAAAGACGTTTAGAAAGATTAACTACCGGGAATTAATAAGAAATCCAACTTCTCATTATCCCAAAATTCTAAAACATGATTCACGAAAACAATCTAAACAATTAAAGAAAAGGTACACACTCTACAATCACACCTCCTCCTCACTCCCATCAACAAATCGGCAAACCATCCCCCAAATAACCTAACTAGCCAAGTCCACCAACACTACCGCTACTCCAAAGCACCATAACCGAGCTCAAACCCCACCAAGTTACAATTTTTCACAACACCCAATTCCCAGAATCGCAAAATCCACAACAACAAATAGCAACAATACATATCCCAAAAAAAACAAAAAAAAAAAATCACTAACCATCAACAAAGCTAAAAGCGGGATCAAACAGGAGCTACCATCAAAAAATTGAAGTAAGGAAAAACAGTGGCATTACATTGCTCTTGGAAGTAGTAGTTTCCTTGGAGACGGCAGCCGAGGCGGTCTATGGCCTGGCCGGTCTCCCGAATCCAGAAGCCGACCGTGTAGATGGCCTTCCCCAGCGTCCCCATCGCCCGGCCGTTGGGTTGGAGACGAAGACTTTGAGGAAGGAGGCGGCGGTGGCGATTGGAGGTGGCCGCTGCAAGCGATAATCAGGTCTAAAGGCGAGGAGACGCCATGAGGGTATGGGGAAGGAGCTCCCAGTGTTTTGGGGTTTCAGGCAGATCCGGGTGGAGTCGAGCCGAATTTAATTTATTAAAATTTTAATTATATATTTTTAGTTTAATAGTGGATTAACAGTCGATGTAATTTAATAAAAAATCTGATGAACAAAAGATAAATAAAATATTTGGACTTAGCTTCACCTAAATTCGGCTCCACTCAATTTAAAACTTTGATAACTTTAACTTGCACCGAAATAATATAGAAGGCCTTAAAAATAATTTTAAATAGAAAATTCAAGTCATCTTTATATTAGAAAAGAATTATTAAAAATTTTTGTCAATAGAAATATAAATTGAGTTAAATCAAGGTCAATTTAAACATGAAATATATATTTATTGCGTAATAAATGCCCCTTAACAACACAAGACCACATACTTCAAATCCATGTTTGGGGGGCCGTATCATCTTACTCCAAATTTTGATCAATTAGAATTAGACATTGATTGATTACATAGTTGTGAGAATCGGCCAATTTGATTTAAATCAGCTCAGGAGCAATCTGGGCCGATTTTAGCGTTGAATTGGTCGTGGGTAAATCGGACATAGAATCGGCCGATTCGTTCCGATTCCAAACTGGTTCAGAATCGGGGTGCATCGGGAAAAATCAATTTTTATAATAAAATTATTAAATTACCATCGTTTAGATATTAAATAAATTAATTTGTGATGGGTAAAATTGGAATTTGCATTTTAAAACCCTACCCTCACCTGACGCCGCCGCCG